>PVLC010050063.1:0-10232 GCA_004027655.1 Graphiurus murinus | reverse complement strand
AAATATATATAATCCATCTGTAACTTGAAACAACAACAAACATGTAACTGATATGGGAAAATTTCATGCTTGGCTATTTATATTGACATGTAATTTTTCAAATGCTGACAATAAATCAAAATTAATCCAGAATATCTTGACAGTAAACAGTTATATCATCTCAAGTTTATTTGAACTTGGGATCATAGTTGCAAGTGTCCTCTTTATATGAGGAACTTGCACACTATTTTTCTAATTGATATGACCTTTGTTTTATGGTCTAAAATAAATTGACAAATAGCTGCCTATTCTAGAATATACTTCATTCTTTGAAAACAGATTAACTTAATACCATGCTGTTGCATAAATCATAACAGGCTTTAATGAGAAACCAATGTGAAGTGTAGTTATTGATACATAAAAATGATTCATAATTGTGAAAAATGGAAGCTACATGAATAACCAATAAAGGGGGAAATTATTAAGTAAATTAGAGTGAAATTATAGTTTAGGTGACTTATTGCAACCTTTGCATGGACAGGAGATAATTAAAGACTGAAATCAAATGGTACCAATTAGAATAGAAAATAGAAGTGTAAGAGGTTATTAAGGTGGCAGTCTCTAGGTCTCAATAATAATCTGTAAATACTTGAATGAGTAAGAGATATTTGAAGAAAGAATCAAGAGGACCTTCAGAATTCTGAATTGAATAACTATAACAAGGGTGGTATCAATATGTAGGGAGCACAAACACATGAAAGGGGGGAGGGAGGAGAGAGAAAGCTATTTAAAGCAGCATGAATAAGGTAAGAATTTAAAATGTCAAATATGAAAGATTTTTCAGCTACCTAAGAGAATCTTTATAAAGAAGGTACTTGCAAATACAGTTAGTTCCCAAAGAAGGTACCATAATACAATCCATCTTTATAAAGAATTTCATAATCATAATGATTAATAGAATGTAATTAATGCCTCAAAAATCTAAAAGATCTATATGAAGGCTATGGAGACGTTAGTATTTGAATGCGAAAATGACACTGATGCCTAAAGTCTTTGGTTTCTTGATTTCTATTCCTGACAATGTCCTGGAGAATTTCTATTCCAGATAGAGTCTGGGAGATATGGATACATTTCAGTAGGTAAAAGAAGCAAAGTCTCCACAAGTGTGCTTTTTTAATATGCTTTTATAGGTGGATTGTAACTACATCATACTGAGGTTCACAGTTCTGTCCAGTCCCACCCTGCTCTCCCCTTGCCATGCAAGTTAGTGAGATTGCTAGTGACACCTTCATATATGTTTATAGCCCTGTTTGAGCTGCTTCCTTCATGAATTCTCCTTTTATCGGTCACTGTTAGGTTTCAAGTGCCATGGTACAAGGGATTTCTCAACTGAGCTCCTTAGAAAGTAAAAACAAACAAACAAAAACACTGAGGGTGCAAAAAACGTCAAAGTCCTGAAATTTAAGTGACTTTCTTTCACGCCACTGGAGGAATTTTTCCCTATTTATTTGCCTATTGAGATCTTGCACATTTTTTTCCTTCTATAGAAATTAAGGATTGAACTACTAAAACACTTTAAGTTTCCCCATTTCTTTAATTTTACTTTCTCTCAGATGAGAAGTGGAGTGTGAATAGAGAAAAAAGTGAGTTGCTTAGACTCATACTAAGTCAGAAATAGAAAATGAATTAACATTTTTATAGTTCACAAACTAGCGCCTTTTATATTTAACCCGTAGACAACATTTTCTTGTATGTTCACATTTTACAAAATAGTTAATTTGTTGTACTTAATTTGCATATTGATCATGGACCTCTAACATTTCAGGAGATTCTCAGTTCATCAAGAGTTTATGAACTTTTCATAAGTAACATAACTCTTTAAACTGTGTTTTTGACATTGGATTCTTTTGCAAAAACCAACATAATAACACAGAGCCTGTCACTCCGTGATTCAAAAGTTGCACTGCTATGGTATGGCACAGATCTCCACACACCAACCTCCTTTCTCAAGTCTCTTTTGTTTAAAAATCAACTTAAATATTAATCCTTATTCTACATCATGGAAATGTGCTATCTCAATGAAAATATTAGATTTTCAATTAAAAATTAATTTTTTACAAAAGAATGAGATATCTTAATGCACAAATAGAATTATACTGTTTATCTAGTGCTTGTTTGTGTCATATTCAATATGTTAGAGGACATAGATTGAAATCACTAACCTATCAAAACCTCAGAATGTTTATCTGCCTAAATATCTGAGATTTTCAAGTTAAAGTATTGTTTAAATAGTGTTTTAAATATTTTCAGTTCAGGAATTATTTCACACAATGTATCACTTCCTGGTCTAACACTCCAACGTGATAAACTTTTTTTTCAATTTGTTTTCTGGAAAGAATGTGAGCATAAGAATTAGTTATTCAATGAAAGTACAGAGAATATAAACAAATCATTCTGTTGAGAAATTATATTGCTCGGTTGATTAAGAAGTTACTGCATGCATTTACTAGCTTAACTTACTCTCTAGCTCAATGCATTATGTAATTTATGCAATAAAATAAAAACAAGAGCAATAGCATAAGCAACGGAGTAGTCATTCACTAGGCAAAAATCATTTGGAAGTAAAGCTAGGAAAATTCAGGGAACTCCCACAGAGTAAATATCACTAATAACAATCACTATTTTAAAGAGTGTGGTTCATCCTAGGGTTATTTAGACGAGATTAACATATTAAAAGGAACCTGCCACATTTTAATCATCAACTTCCCCAGATAAATAAACACCCAGAGACTTCTATTTGCCAGCTCGGATTGGCTCTATTAGAAACATTTTTCAGTAGAAGATTTAGAACCAGACTTAAATGATGAATTTAAATAGGACAGGGAATGGAAATAGATTGTGCAGCCAAACATAAAGATAAATTTTCTCATTATATGCTACCCAATGTACATGTGCACGCATTCCTTTAAGAGTCTGCATGGCTTATAATTTAACATCTATGAACATTTATAAATGCTGTTAGACTATAATGACACATTCCACTCTGAATTATAGCCAGTTTTTGTATCTGAAATTAAAGAAGCTCGGTTGAAAATGAAACAGTCTCTTGAGCATTGCAAAGCACATAATAGTTTTTCCAATAAAATAAAATAAAACAAAGCATCACAGTCCCACTATACCAAACTACATTTGAGACTCTTACATGACATGCAGAATTTTTATTCCATGCCTGTCAATAACTGGGAAGCCTTCAATATAATATTTTCTATCAATCAATCAATAAATAAATAAACTTTATTTTTCAGAAAAAGCATGATTCTTTCTACACCTCATGTTAATGATTGATATATGTTTTGGTTTACTTGTTTGTTTTTGTTTTGTCTAAGGAAACATAACCCTCAGGTCACCAGATGGTGTTCAATTACACTAATCTTTTTTTTCTTTGCTTTTTTCAATTCATTCCAATAAATAATATAGAGGACATTTCTAAATATACAATAAGCCAGGAGATTAAAAAATGAGTTTAAATTGGATTTTTCCTTTACTAAAGGAAAGAAATATTTAATAAAAATATTCAGAAAATTGTTTAAGTGCCATAATAAATATATGTGAAAGAAGAAAAAACCAAGGAGAGATTGATGCAGCAAATTAGGGACTTTGGGGAACAATTTCTAGAGAGCATACTGATTATCTTGACCTTACATCTTGACTAGGCTTACACATGTAGATTGAGAAAGAATATAATAGACAAAGATAACTGATGAAATAGAGGGATAAAAACATGTTCATTCATTCAGAGGGACTAAGAAATGTTTTAATTTATTGCAGAATAAAGCTTAAGATTCATTGTTGATGGACGAAACCAGATAGAAAGGTAGCAAAGCTTGGACTTCATCTTCAAGAAAGTAGGAAATCACAGAAGAAACTAAAGCCTAGATATATTAGGAACATCTTATAGCAGGGTAGAGAGGTGAGAGCAAATAGCTTGGACACAAAAATTAACAGGAAAATGAGACTCTGTCAAACAATGTAGCCATAGAAACCTATTAATCTTATAGATCTAGATTGAACCTACTGGGGATTGAACCAACTGGGGATTGAAGCTAGAGGTATTCTAACTCTTAGCTACAACACCTGCCCTTTCTAGTTTTCATTTTGGAAACAGAGTCTAGATAGGCTGAGGCTGGCCTCGAACCTGGAATCCTTTTCTCTCAGCCTCCCAAGTACTGGCATTACAGGCATGCACCACCACAAGCAGTAATTTAAAATAATATTTTAAATTATTGCAGTGGTAATAAGATTCCCTATTTGCAATATTTTCAATACAATGACAACTTTTCCCTTGGTGGTTTCCATTCATACAATATCTCATTTTGATTCTACCAAACTTGATAGTTCATCAATGACAGCTACGATTTAGCATGGATAGGTCTTATACTAAGAGCTGTGTGATCTACATACTCTGCAGGCAAGAATGAGAAGCCTTTCATCTAAAATTAATGATTTATTCACATATTTTTAAGGAGTTATTCTTGCTCACTCCCATAAAATTTAGGCTGTGTCTGAGCTTCACAAGGTCTGAGCATTTGTACTGTTTTCCAAAAAGTCCACATTATTGCTTGGCCAGCTACATCTTCTTGTATGGAGAGAAATCATCAGGAACAGCTCTCCCAATGATAAGAGTACACATGTGTTAGAGTGTTTCTGTTCATCTTGTTGAAATATAGAAGCTTAAAATTATCATATTAATTTTGCCATTGCTTCATCCACTTAATCATCTATTCCTCAATTTATTTTACCTTTGTCAAACATATTTAGAAGCTCCTTCCTTTTAGAAACTTTTTCAGGTACCTAAAATGCAAAAAACTCAAAAATACTTTCAAAGACACAATAATCCATTAATAAAATTCTTAACTTTCTTTTGTTATTATTAATACTAAGGGTATAAAATACCCTTGAATATTTGCCACACATACTCTATGCTTGGTGCTGAGTAAGCAAATCATTAAATCTGCAATCTCTCATTATTTCAATGATCCATAATTTTTATGAATTCTGTTTTCACATATATATTATACATATATATATACATATGCATATACAGTATACATATATATATATTTAAGTGTATTTCCTTATAGCTTGTGGAGATTGTGTAAAGTACAGTATTATAAATAACATCATTGTCTAGTGGTGACGATATTTTATGACTGTGAATGTTTAGAAGACTCACTGCTCTTTAAATCCATTAATCCTCCCTCATTAATAACATAAATGTTTAAAAATATTTCTACATACATTCAGAATCACACCAGTCTTAAAATTTTAACAAAATACAAAATTTTAAAAACCCAAAAGGAAAAGGAAAGTTTTCTTCATTTACCCACAAAATTATGTGATGTGTTTCCTCCTTTCTTTCTTCCTAATGTCCCAAGTTTCCTTCCTTTATTTTGTCCTTTTTTCTTAGGTTACTTGATTTAGTAATTCTTTTAGGGCAACACTACTGGTGATAAATTCTCTTAGTTTTCCTTTACCTGAAACTCTCCTGATTTCTTTTTTATTTCTTAAGTCTATATATCTTGTAAACAAAAGATTCAAAGTTGACAGTTTTTTCCTTGAATCATTTGAAAAATATGTCATTTCTTTCTGACTTCTATGACTTTTGATGATAAATTCACCATCATTCAAATAATTTTTCCACTAAAAATAAGGTGTAGTTTATTTCAGCCTATGTTCAAAATATTTTTTTTTTATTTTGTGTGTTTTTTATTATCTCTCTCTCCTCTTTCTTCTCTCTTCTCTTTATCTCTCTCTCTCTCTCTCCTCTCTCTCTGCAGTGCCTTGGTCTGGTTTTCTCTGAGATTATACTACTCAATGTTTTCTCAGATTTTTGAAATTGTAGGCTTCCATATTTTTCCATATTTATTTAAGAAGTTTAAGTACTTAGTACTATTTTTGCTTGTATCATTTTAGTACTGAGGCAGGGTTCAGTACTAAAATCATAAAGGCCAATAATATAAGGGCAGATGAGAACTCCAATAAGGTATAAAAGAAAGCTCACTTCTCAAGAACTTCAACGGTTACTCTTTTTAGGATGCCCCTTCCTCCTGTATGGGGGGAGATTTTTTTTTCTATATTTCCTTGGCTTACAGATAAACTTCCCTATATGTATACCCTTCATTAGTCCTTGGACTATATTCATCAAAATCCACTGGACAAAATCCCAATAAGAGACACCCCATATAATTTTTGTACCCTAGGTATAACAACAAGGGAAAGAAACCAAGGAAGAATATTACTCTCTTTTTCATATTTTTTCAAAATTTTGATGTCACACAACTAATACTTTTAAAAAAATGTAGTCACATAGTCCCAGAAAACCTGATATTTAAAAAATAATTATTCTTATTTTCCATTTTATTTCTATATTTAGTTTGGGTTATTTCTATTGTTCTTACTGTTCATTGATTATTCTATTCTATTTATTATAATATTGAGTCTACCTGTCATGAGCCTTTAAGTTTTTAATATTGCATTGTCAATGCTAGAATTTCTGATAGGCTCTTCTTTTCATCTTCCATTTCTTTGCTGAGTAAGATTACTTCTAAAATTAAGTAAAATTCAATAATTTTTAAGTGCAGTGTTAAATGAATTAACTAATTGTATATGATATTTTTCAGAAATCTCAGCAAATTGTAGACGTTTCCTCATCCTCCATTTGTTCTTTTTCATTTGCTCGTTTTTTTTTCAATTTCAAAAATGTCTGTTTGTTCATTGATGCATTTTATGATTTACACATTAAAACTTTGACAAATAATGGTAACATCTCTCTCACTTTGATATTAGAATTTATTGTCAGTTTTCATTCATTCTCTTCATTCTTTCTGGTTTCTGATATGAATAGTTTTCTATTAAACCCCTGATAGCTGAGGTATTATTAAACTCTGAATGTGATCTATGCCTGCTGTTTTACATTTCTTGTCTTTTCCTAAATGTGATTTTGAGTAGTAAATGCAAGTAATAAGGAGGAAACCTTTTTATATACCAGGTGGGGCTGAAGACCAGATTGGCTACTGACACCAATATCAGGGGATTCCTCATTACTGCTAAGTCGTGGCGGAGTTTCCTGCTTCCCCCTAGAGCTCCTCTGATAGTATCCTGCCTGAGAGAAGTCAGCTTTATTGCTGTTCTTCATCCAGCTCTCACTGTCATCAAGTTGTGGGGCAGCCTTCTTACTGCTGTGCAGGATATACACACAATGGAATTTTACTCAGCCATAAAGAAGAACAAAATTATGCCACTTCCAGGAAAATGGATGGAACTACATAATATTATGATAAGTGAGATTAGCTAGTCTCAGAACATGAAGGATGGTACGTTTTCTCACATATGTGGACACTAGAGATAAATTGGGAAATAAAAGGATCTTCAGATAAATAAGAGATATTGGTAAAATAGTAGTAGAAGATTTGGAGAAGAAGATAGGGAGGAGAAATAGGATGCTTAATGACAGAAGTAGTTCAAATAATGCATACGTAAAATAAAATGTAGTAAAATCCAACCATTTTAAGTGAAGAGTTGAATGAATTGTGTATGATCTTTTTTTTTTTTAGAAATCTCAGCAAATTGTAGGAATTTCCTCATTTTTAAATATTTTCTTCTCAATATCCTCATCTCATGCCACCTCTTGAAAATCATTGTTCTGATTCCAACTGTTAGAATTTTATCATTTCTAGATATTCCAATAAATGGTAGTATAAGATGTATAGTGTTTTGTGCTTGATTTATTTAACTTTGCCTAATGTTTTTGAAATTTGCTAATATGTGTTCTCTATTAAAATTATTTTTTACAGCTGAGTAGTATTTGGTAGTAAGGATATACTCCAATTTGTTCATAGTTTTACCAATAAATGAACATTGATATGGCTTCCTAGTTTTTGTGTTTTACAGATAATGTTTCTAACCATCAATATTCACTTGCACGTTTTCTTGTGGACATAGGTTTCATTTCTCTTAAGAAAATACTCAGGAGTAGAATTACTGAGTCACAGTATTTACTTTTCTAAGATACTGCTGCAATATTTTTCAGAGTGGCTGGAGTATTTTGCATGACCACCAGAAATGAATGAACAGTTGCTTTGTTTCACACACTAGTCAATATTTGTAACTCAAATACAATTATGAAATAATTTTGTAGTGGGAGCAGACATCCTTACATTGTTGCTCATCTCAGGGGAAAATTATTAAATCTTTCATAATTAGATATTTCATATAGCTATCCTTTATCAGGTTGAGGAAATTTGCCTCTATTTCCACTTTCCTGTGTGAGTATTGCATTGTTTTCACCTGCTGAGATGATTATATGGCTTTATAGTTTGTTCATTGATTAAATTTTAAGTGTTAAATTAAGCTAACTTAACTAGAACAGACTCAGTTTGATCATGGCATGTATTTTTTGTTATCTATTTTCTTCTGCTATTCTCTCAATTAATTTGTGTGCAATTTGGTATATTTTCTGCCTTAAGTTTTGCTAAAATTACTCATTGCAGACTTCAAGATTGAACTTTTCATCATATTTTTAAAATAATAATTCATTTTCTCTTCTACATACAAGACTATTAAAATATGATTTTTCTTATGTGATATTTGGAAGTTTGCATCTCTGAAGAAATAAGGCTATTTAAGATGTCAAAAGCATACACACACAGCTAGTGGTACCTTGATTTCTTTTTCATATCTGTGGACTCCGTAGCAATCTCTTTCATTCCTAATAGTAATTTGTTTAGTAATTTATTTTTTCTCTCTTGACAGTATTGCTAGAAGTATATTGTTGTGTGTTAATCTTTTCAAGAAAAAACTTTACTTTTTTTTACTTTTAATGTTATTAACTTTGTACTTATTTTTATAATTTGCTTCTTTTGGTTCCATTGGGTTAAATCAGTGCTTCCTTTGCCAGTCTCTTAAAGTAAAAGTTCAGATCATTCACTTGAGGCCATTCTGATTTTCTAATGTAAATATTTAATGATATAAGTTTCCTTTGAAACAAAGATTTATGTGCATACGATATTTATGATAAATTTATTTTTATTTGTGTTTAATTCAAAATAATTTTTTCATGTCTCTTGTGACTTCCTTTATGGATCATAAGATACATATAAGTATATAATATACCATGCAAATATTTTTCCTGATATTAGTGATTTGTGTCATTTTTCTTTCTTTCTTAATTACCTGTCATACATTCTCAAATTTATTGGCTTAATACCCCTCTTCAGAAAAAAAAATTACTTAGATTCCCCCTGGACACTTTTATGGTTCCCTTATTTTTATTCAGTGTTCCCAATTGCACCCAATGCTAGTACTTCCCCGGGATTATTCTAGGCTACCCCCCACATCTTGATATTGAGGACTTTGGAAATCTTTGTGACTAGATAGAGTTTTGTGACTATCAAGTTTTTTGATCTCCTCAAAGAACTGCCTCTCTGCTTTATTGGTTTTCTATTTTGCTTTTGTGTTTCTTTTTTTTTTATCAATCACTGATATTCTTACTTTCTCTCTTTTGTGTGCCTTTGCTTTTAATTTACTCAAATGCTTCTAGTCTTTTAGCTACACACTTCTGGTTCTTTGGCCAGAAATACTTCTGATTTTCGACTTGCAACACAGACACCATCATGCTAGCTATATAGTAACCATATTGGCTCAGACTGCCATTTTCCTAGAATAAAGGAATAGGGATGGAAATTTCCTGGGTAATGCTTGTTTGACTTGTTCTCAACATGATGTTGGCATTCTCTGCCAGAATTTGTCTACTATTGCTCATTGTCATGTACTTTCAGTACTTAGTTTTTGTATTATGTCATATATTTTCTTGAGTTTCTGCAAAGTGAAGACATTCAGTATAGTTTTATTCTATCATGTCCTTTCATTGTCTAAAACTAATTTGGGACAATAGTACTAAAACTACAAAAATGTTAGTTAAGTCCATATTCTATCTACTAAATCTTCTGTTATTTGCCTTGAGGTGGGAAGCACCTCTCCTAGGTGGTTAGGAAGAATTTATAGCCAAATGACTTTTAACATCCGCTTTGTGGGAGCAGAATTTCTGAAATGGCCTCCCACAGAACCTAATCATATATCTGGAATTTGTGAATATGTTAATCTATCACACATGTGAATATCTTGTGCTTCATAACAGAAAAGAATACAAGAGGATAAGGGGGAAATGAAGGAGAGATAGGTGTTGTCTGCTGGGT
>PVLC010050062.1:0-10493 GCA_004027655.1 Graphiurus murinus | reverse complement strand
TAGACTTCTGATACGTAAGTGGTAAATAAGATGATTTCTACCAAAACAAAGTTTATACTCTGCTGCAGAAAAAATAAATAAAGAACTGTGAACCACTGAACCATAACTTTAAACAGAGATATAATTAGACTTTATAATATTACATTATAATCCTGAGCTCCATAATACTCAATTAGTAACATTGCCTAGTTCATAGTATCTGTTAAAAAATGCTCACTGTGTAAAAGATGATAGAAATACATACATATATGGTACATTACACAAGTGAATGAATGCATAAATAGGAAGATAATATTGTTCTAAAGTTCTTATTGAATGAATAGAGTAAAATATATAAATGAGAGAAGGTATATTACTCTTGTGGCATGGATAGAGTAGTACACTCCAGGCCCAGCTCAGCCATTGTTTCCCTATATAACCCCAGGGAAAACTTGAAATTCTTCTTACCTTGGGCACAGGTATGTGTGTGTGTGTGTATATATATATATATAACTATTGAAAGTGAACTCATTGAGGAAGGAAGAAATGAGGAAAGGGAAGATTCTATGAGATGATTGTGTTTAATCAGAGACATTTTTCTTACTGATAAATCTTTAGAAGGATGTCTAATTTTGTAGGCATCCAAATAGTTGTGAATCAATGAATAATTTCAATGATGCTGATTCATTATTTGGTAAAGTTGCATGAAGCATAAAGGATTTTATGAATTTTTGTTTGCTTTAATGAACAAAGAGAAAGATAGTTTTTGGACTATATAGTCACTAGACTACATAAGAAAATAATCCAAAGAAAGACAGTAATGAAAACAATGAATATATTTGAAAAACTTTAGAAAAGTATGTTTAAGGAGGGGAAAATGCTGGAGATATATCTGAATTGTAGAGCAGAAACTTAATATGCATGTAGTCCTGGGTTTAATCCCCAGCATCAAAACAAAAGATAGAAGAGGTCTTTAATTTAGAAGGGAAGTATTCTGAATACCACTTCAGTATAAAGGAAAAATTTATACAAAGAACCTATGTGTCTACACTAGATGCTAAAGATGAATAAGATGTTATTAACTCTAGGAGTCGGTGGTCTTGTTAAGAAGAAACAAAATAAATAAATAATACAACAAACAGTTTTGAGTATGAAAGGTTTGCCTAACCAAGAAAACTGGTGAGTTGGGGAAGCCTTCCCAGATGAGGGTATAAACTCTTAAAAGGAAGAGTTGAAGAGAAAAATCACACAGTGGAACACATAAAAGAAGTCCTCTATGGTTACATTTCAAATTAATTGGAAAAGAGGAGGAAGGAGAAGGTAGAGAAAGAATGTAGGAAGAAAATTATTTCAAATGAGACTTGGGAAACAGAAAAGTAAGGACAAGACTTCTTTGCCTTTGGAGGAAATTTTAATTTTACTCTTAAAAATAATGAGGAGCAACTGAAACATTATAAGACAGGCAATGTATAGTGGAATCAGCACTTAGAAAGCTCTGCCTACAATGTGCATAATAGGTTGGAGGGGCAACACAGAACACTGAGGTCAGTTAGAGGCTCTTTGAAAGATCCAAGTCAAAAATAATATAAGTCCAAGTATGAGCAGTGGTGATTAGGAACAGAGAAACAGATTTAGAGATGTTAAAGAAGATAGATGTTAAGTAAGAAATGGGCAAAAGGAGATGTTAAGTAAGAAATGAGCAAAAGGAGATGTTAAGTAAGAAATGGGCAAAAAGAGATGTTAAGTAAGAAATGAGCAAAAGGAGATGTTAAGTAAGAAATGGGCAAAAAGAGATGTTAAGTAAGAAATGGGCAAAAAGAGATGTTAAGTAAGAAGTGGGCAAAAACACACTATAGAAAACATTGGAAATAGAGAAAAGGTAATGTTGGAAAATGGTTAGGATCAAGCACAGAGTAGAAGTGCTAGAAATCAGCAATCCTGAAAACCTCCTCTTCAGCACTGTGAGAGAAGAGAAACTTTGTGGGTAAGCAGGAGGAAGGCTGGGGAAAGCAGCTAGCCAGAATACTGTAGCTGGGTCTTTCTTTCTGACCCTGCAGGTTGAAGTCAGAATCTCCATAAAGACATGGAGAGAAAAAAATTCCTTTTGATCCACAAGTTTATATCCCATTGAACAAAAGCTACTGCCCAGCAGTCCAGTGCCTATGTAAAACATCAACTCTGACACCTCACTACAAATGTATAAGCACACACATATCCAAACTCTGTCTTGGGCTCACTTAAGTGTGATATACTGGAAAGAGAGATTGCATATTTTGAGTGCTGAGTGTATGTGTTCTCTGAGTTTGACAGTGAGAAGTGAAGAAAATAGATAAGCAATAAAAGCTGCAAAATTAAAGGAAAACAGTCAAATTCTGGCTTAAATTGTCTTTGTATATTCCAATCCTTCTGAATTACTCCGAAAAATCTGCAGACAGAGATTAAAGCTAGACTAATACTTTCTACAAATTTCAAAAGAACTCTTTGCTTCCCTCAAGTAGTCTAGTAGAAACTAGCTGGCTAATTTGTTGTTCATATGCATTTCTAGGATATAGTCTTCCAACGAAGTTTCTCTTTCCTCTAACAGCTTTAGTCCAGCAGATGTGCAGATGTGTCAACATTTGGCATTGTCACTAAGCATCCCAAAAGCCAAGTGCCTTCCATGACTGGCTTGCCCCACAGCAACACCACTCTTAGCCAATTCTCATCTTGTTCCTTTTAGATGCCACTCTTTTTCCTATAGCACATCTTTTCTGATTTCACCTATAACATTTACTTTTCTTTATGTCTCTGTAATGGTCTGATCATACTGCTATAGTCACCTGTGCTCATGCAGTAAATGCCATGAGATGGATCCAATAGCACTTGTCCTATCTCTTCACCAGGGCTTTGAAAAGGAACTGTGTAAATATAGATGCCAACAAAGGAAGACCTGCCAATGGTGGTGATGTTGTGCTCCCTTAGCCCTGGATTTCCTTCAGCAATCCCTGGCCTCTTGGCTACCATATAAACTATAGCAGAGATTGATTAGGACAAAGTTTGTTGCCCAGGCTGTATTCTACATCTGGAGTCATTTCTTTTATCAACCTACAACCTCCCTTTCTGAGTTGATCATTCCTTCTAATCCTTCAAAACTCATTGGTAGCCGGGCGTGGTGGCGCACGCTTGTAATCCCAGCATTCGGAAGACTGAGACCAGAGGATCCGGGTTCGCGGCCAGCCTCAGCTACCTAGTGAGGCACTCCGCAACTTAGTGAGACCCGGTTTCAAAATAAAGAATAAAAAATAGGGCTGGGGGTGTAGCTCGGAGGTAGAATGCCTCTGAGTTCAATCCCCAGTACCACAAAAAAAAAAAAAAAAAAAACTCATTGGTAATCTTCTCCTTCAAGTCATACATTAATAGCCCCTGACTTTTTTTCTGTACAGAATTAGTTTTTCCTTCTCAATCCTCAAAGCAGTCCATTCTAATAATTAGATCACTACCCATGGACTACTTTATGTTTGAGTTTCATTTCCTATTTTTATTTTATTTATTTATTTTTTATTGGTACATTGTAATCATATATCTTTGTTATGTACAAGCTGGTAAAGGAATACATGCACACATTTCTCATTTAACCCTTCCCCAATTCCTGCCCCATTCCCTCTCCCCTCCCTCCTTTCATGTTTAGTTTAGTGATTGATTTTGATATGTTTGGGAAAGTATATCATGTGCATTATGGTGTTTCTCCCCCCTTTATCACCTTCAGGTAAGTCACCTTCTTTGCTCATCTAAGGTTTATCCTTCTTTTCTAGAGTCTCTCCTATGACCTACTTTCTCTCTCTAGCTTCTCCATATTTGGGAGAACATATGATTTTTTACTTTTTGTGACTGACTAATCTCACTTAACATAATGTTTTCCAGTTCCATCCATTTCCCTGCAAATGACATGATTTTGTTCTTCTTTATGGCTGAGTAAAATTCCATTGTGTACATATCCCATAGTTTTGTAATCCATTCATCTGTTGATGGACATCTTGGTTGGTTCTGTAGTTTGGCAATTGTAAACTGTGCAGCTATAAACATAGATACGCATGCATTGGTCTCCATTCTTTAGCTTGGTTTCCATTCTTTTGGGTAGATACCCAGAAGTGGTATTGCTGGATCATATGGTAGGTTCATTCCCATTGGTCTGAAGACCCTCCATACTGTTTTCCAAAGTGGTTGCACTAATCTGCAATCCCACCAACAATCTGTTAAGGTTCCCACTTCTCCACACCCTCACCAGCATTTGTTGTTGTTTGTGCTTTTGATGATTGCCATTCTAATTGATGTTAGGTGATATTTCAGGGTAGTTTTGATTTGTATCTCTCTGACTGCTAATGATGTTGAACATTTCCTCATACATTTATTGGACATTTGTATTTCTTCTTTTGTGAAGTGTCTATTTCGATCCTTTGCCCATTTTTTGATTGGGTTATTTGTTTTCTTAGCTGTGAGTTTCTTGAGTTCTCTATATATTCTAGATATTAGTTCTCTAAAGGAGGAGTAGCTGGCAAAAATTTTCTCCCATTCTGTGGGGTCTCTGTTGATGTTCGTGTGCATGGACTACTGATCAGGTAAAGACTATAAGTGTTCCAAAATATATATCATCATATATATACAAATAGCAATATATAAACATTTATTAGAGTTTCCAAGCTTATTCAATCTACAGAGTATGGTTTTATTGGTATTAATAATTTTGTATCCTCACTGTCTAGTATTCTACCTGATACATGATAGGTAGTTCATAATTTTTTAATAAAATAATTAAGTTACTTGTTAATACATGAAGAATATCATTTCATGATTATATTGCTTAACATAGCAGCCCCAAATAGAAAACTCAGCCATTCTCACTTTTCATGGATAAAACTTGGTGATTCACATCCTGAATATACTGTAAATAGTATGATGCTATTTTAAAGTGATAATTATTTATTTGCATGTTATTTGCAGGGAAATGGATGCAACTGGAAAACATTATGTTACGTGAGATTAGCCAGTCACAAATAGTAAAGAAGCATATGTTCTTCCTAATATGTGGATGCTAGGGAGAGGATGGGGCATAAGAGGGTCTCCAGATGAAAAAGGAGAGACCCTCGATAAGCAAAGAAGTTGACTTAATTGAAGGGGATGGACGGGGTCAGGGACACCCTAATGTATATCAAGGCCACTCACTAAACTAAACTTGAGAGGGAGGGAGGGTGAGGGAGTGGGGTGGGAATTTGGGGGAGGGGTCAATGAGAAATGTGGGCACATATGTCGTTATCAATTTGTACCTAACAAAGATGTATGCTTACAATGCACGAATAAAAAATAAATAAAGTGATAATTATGTATATTCTTGTAATTTCACATGTTAAGATTAAAGACCAAATTTAGACCAATATGTCTAAATATCCAACAGACATTAGAAAATTTAAATACTATTTGTAATTTTATTATAATGAATAGTCACCTTTCACTTATGAAAAATCTTGTTTCTTTCTGAAAACTGTCATACTGTGAAACTGCTGAGGATAGGTCTGACTAGGAAAGAAAAATATGTACATGTTACTTATATCGCTCTAATTTAAAATTGTGTATCTAAATGCCTCAATGGCTAGCAACAAACAAAATTAAACACAAACAAAACAGTACTAAGATCTAAATTTTTAAAAAATGTCATTTTAGTTGCAAAGATAAGCATAATCATGAACCTACATTAGTTTACTAATAATTAGTTCTCTATTTTTGGGTATTAAGCCATGTTAAGGATGTTTGTGAAATACACACACATATATGGCATGAGACACACACTTATGTGAATATATATGTATAATTAAATGAGTTCTTATTCACAGCATGTGCTATGACAGTCTTAAGATTTAATATAAAGCCGGGCGTGGTGGCGCACGCTTGTAATCCCAGCATTCGGGAGGCTGAGACCGGAGGATCCGGGTTCGCGGCCAGCCTCAGCTACCTAGTGAGGCACTCCGCAACTTAGTGAGACTCGGTTTCAAAATAAAGACTAAAAAATGGGGCTGGGGGTATAGCTCGGAGGTAGAATGCCCCTGAGTTCAATCCCCAGTACCGCCAAAAAAAAAAAAAAAAAAAAAAAAAAGATTTAATATAAACCCTACCCAATGCTGACAGTGCTTCTGCCCAGAATTCCTTGCATATATTTTGTACTCTGTTATTCCATAGTGGTCAAATGTTTTACCTGTGCAATAAGTACACTTTTACACTTTTTGTCTGGTGGAAACCACTCTTGCTTTTGGGGACTGCTCCTTTCTCATAATTTTCAAAGACTCCAAATCTCTTGCTTCAAATGTTATATAATTGAGATATAGTCAATCACTATAGTCTACTTCTTGTATCCAATTAGTTCAGAGAGGGCATAGAATCTAAGCCAAGTTAGTCAGTTTCTTACAAGGTAGGATGGTAAAGGAATTAATTGTTCAAAGTAGATCTTTTGAGAGTGAAAGGGAAAATTATTAATAATTATGCTGAGATCAGAGGCTTGCAGACAGGGCGATGGATAATAAACAGAGACTAATGATTTCTGAGAAAGTTCACATGAGTTAGGAAACCTCAGGTTCCACGATCCTGAGGCCACTTTCATTCACAACCTTAGAGATAATTATTTTCTCTGAAGATCATAAGAGCTAATTTTGTATAGTCTTCAGAACTCTAAAGAAAAGATGTTTTGTAGATCATCTCGTTCCAATTACCCATTCTGAAGATAAGAAGACTAGGCCCTACAAAGGTTTAAAGGCTTATTCAAAGTTCCCAAAATATTTGCAGATAGGCAAATAACTCATAACTTTATCATTCCTTCCACTTATATTTATAGTATGATTTTTCTACATTATTCTAAATTATGATTTTGTTATTTAGTATCATGCATATACTCATCATTCTGAAAAAAATCTATGTCTTCTTTATGGAAAACATCTTAATACACTTCCTACATGCCTCACCCAAATGGAAATCTAATAAATGCTTTTAGAATTCATAACAGATGAATGGAATTCATTATTCTTCATTTCCCTCTAATGATTATCTTTTGTAATGACAAAAATGGAGAGAAAAAAATTCCATACCTGTACACCAATGGGTAAATATTCATTATAAAATATTTAATACCTTTAAATACCCATAATTCTTTTAGGATTAACAATGTGTATATGTGAATGGTTATAAAACTATAACAAGATTAACAAGTCTCCTAGTCTACAAAGAAGTAATATATTTCATTTGAGAAATAAAAGACATGTCGTCAAAGGAATGCAACTGAGGAATGTTTTAGTGACATAAAACCTCTAATAAAAAGGAATCTTCATGAGGTTTGTCTATTACCAAGACAGGCAAGGTAGAAGTTAGAACTTGAGAGCTATCCCTGAATAAATATTAACAATATAGGCAAGGAACTGAGTTAATATGGAAAGGGAAAATGAAAGAAATGAAGAGAGAGAAGGAGGGAGGGAGGGAGGGAAGGGGGAAAAAGGGGGAGAAAGAAAAGGACATTCAAATCCCAGAATAGTTAGGTGGTCACTCTGAGCAGTGGGCAATGAGGTGGTGTTGGGGAGTAGGTAAAGAACATGCTAAAGTGGCATGGTGGTGTATGCCTGTAATCCCAGTCCTTGAGAGTGAGATAGGAGGACTGCTGGTTCAAGTCCAGCCTTAGTGAGACACTCAGAAACTCAGCAAGATCCTATTTCAAAATAAATAAAAAGGGCAAGGAGTGTAGCCCAGAGATAGAATGACCAGGGGTTCATTGATCCTCCTTCCCAAAAGAAATTGCTGAAGAGTTATCTACCATTAACAATGGATTTACAGTTCCATAAATGTCACTATAAATGTATACAGATACTTGGATAAACACTCTAGTGTTTGCATTTGCCTTGAATATTTAAATAGTCACTACCTATAGTAGAGCAATCTGGGTGATATTAATTTACTTTCAAAGGATTTTCTTTAAAAAAATCCCTTGGTATAAATATAATCAATCCACAATATAGAGAGCATATATTAACCAAGTCCACAATATTAAAGGTTAGCTAAAAGTCTAAATGAAATTATTCTGTGTACTCTTAAAAATGTATAGGTCAAAATATCTATTGGTTTATTATTTTGCATATTTTTCAAGATTGCTGTGGTAAATGTCTCCCATAAATGATGAATTAAAGAAATAAAATTTCTAAAATGCAAGCTTTGAATCTTTTACATATTACAAATAAGAGATTTAAGGAAAAAGTGTTTTTCTGGAAAGTTTTAATCACAGTTAAAGAAAAAAAGGAGAAAGAAATCATGGTAAAAAGAGTTCACCATTTGAAATGTTACTGCAAAGTTTTAATAACAAGAATGGTATGAATATTCTATTTGTTTCATGATTATATTGATTGCAAGTTTTATATTCAGCTGTAAATACAAAATCAAGTTTAAGTGTCTAGTTCTTATGATCTAATGGTGAAAGCTGGAATTTTGTCTATTTTTAATGCCTCAGAAAATGGTAATTTCTGTCTGCTTTGGGAAGTCTCTAATAAAGTAAAAATATGTTCTGCTAGTACTAGATGTAATTGCCTTGAATAGATAGTCACTATAAGCTCCCTGAAAGGAGTTTCTAGTTCCTTGGATAGTCCCTTACATAGAGTGTATGCACAAAAACATGTGTGAAATTAATAGATGGATGGATGAATGGATGAATGGATGGATGGATGGATGAATGGATGGATGGATAGATGAATGGGATGGGAGAGATGAATGGATAAGTGGATGGGGATGAATAAATGCTTTGCAGTCAGAAGATACATTCTCATTATTATTGCAAAGATGATAATGTTCAAAAGGTTGGTAACTTCTTTGTATCTCTATAGATTCCAAAAAATACTCTAGTCAAATAAAATAGGTGGTTGTTTGTTTTCCCCTTCTAATTATCTTACCTCAGACAGATCACACGAATCCACAGAAGGGGACAAAAATTGTGCTTGTATAGGGAAATATCAAAAGCCAGGCTCAGAATTCACTAGAGAAATATGGATCATAACTTTTTCCCCTAGAAATTTTCTTATTCTTATCTTCTGCATAGATATTCAAACTATGGTAATTCAGTTTCTCTCACTCAAAATATCTCATTTTCTAGTGCCTGAAGTAGATGTAATACTGCAATTCAGGACTTTAGATATGTTAACATTGTACAAAACAATAGAATTTATTGAAAAGAGGTGAATCAATGGGAAGCAGGAATAAAAAGAGCACTAAAGAACTGAATTCAGAGGCCAAGTGTTTTTATTCAAATTTGAGTGTGTCCCAGATAGGTAGTCCAAAAGGAATATATTTGCTTCCTAGAAGTAGGCAGCACAAAAAGTCTCAAAGAACAAGCAAAGATGAGCAGTGCTGACCATGATATTTCTGTGACTAAGAGGTTAGAGTAATATACCACTTTTAACAACAGGGCTGTCTAGGTTGCACTTTGGGGGTGTCTTGTATCCTATTATATTACACTATCCAAATCGCAGGAATCGTGAATGTTCTGCCATTACCATCCAGACAGACAAGCTACTAAATTATTTGTATGGGGAACATGAGCCACTTACTTATCTTCCTGATAAGGACAGAAGACAAGTGGGGAGTGTCTGGCAGACAGACAGGGGTGGGGCCTCCTCTGCCTAGGTTTCAAAAATGCCATTCTTGGACATGTGCTATTTGACTGACATACTGATAATAACAGACACATCTGCAATATAAAATGTTTCCACTATGATAAATAGTTGGAGAGGGGGTATTGCATCCTGACTTTAAATGAGCAAGTAAACAACAAGTAAAAGTCCATGCAAATGAGGACTTTTTGTGATAAACAAGAGAACTAAGTATAAAATAATGAGCAAAACTTGTTTAATGACTTTCATACATATTTAGATCTAAAAGGCTTATGAGAGGTAGCACAGATAAGCTATACTTTTTCAGATTAAGATATTAAATCCACAGATGTTAAAACCTACCAAGACCTACATCTAGTTAATTATGAAGAAGGAAGATAATCCATTCTTCTGATCTGTTGGGAAAAATGATACATGAACCTTAGCAGAGAGAATAGGAATGAACTACATGAAATTGTATAAACTAAAATCAAGCAAAATTGAATTTATCTGTGGTGTGTGAGCCTAGAAAATTATAGGCCTCTCAGGCATGAACTTCCTGGGGGTTTATTTTTTGTTTGTTTATTGCTATAAATCCAAATGAAGTAATTTTTTTTACAGCAGTTAGATGTCTATCTTTTTCTACACTTTTAAAAAATTCTAGTTAAAATCTGAAACTGTACATTTGCCAAATAAAGAAAAGAACAATAAACAACAGGATTTCCAAAATCCTTTCCTATTTTGAATAATAATTTATATGAGGTCTGAGGCATTTGGGGATATATTACATGAAGCAATATAGGCCACAAACAACAAATGCTGAATAGATTAATATTCAGAGATATATAGAACACCAATTCTTTCTATGCATCA
>PVLC010050060.1:0-10236 GCA_004027655.1 Graphiurus murinus | reverse complement strand
TGGAGCATCAGAGCTTCTCCATGAGGTGTCTTCATGTTGAGCAGTTTGGGCTTCCTTGCTGCATGGTCGTAAGACATTTGAATCGCTTACAAGGCAATTTATGGTTCCAGGGATGTTGCTACATAACCAACTACCCCAAGTGGCTTATAACAAAAATTACTCATTTGCTTATGAATGATTTCTAATCTCATTCTCTAAAATTGCAACAGAAGTAAGCATAATGTCAGCTAAAAGCACTCAACTTGGCCCTGGAGAATTCACTTTGAAGATGGCTGGATCACATGCAGACATGTTAGTATAGGATACTGTGAGAACTCAGATAGGGCTGCAAAACAGGGGTCTCCATGTGAACCTTTTAATAAACTTCTTGTGCTTCCTCACAATCTGCTATCTGGACTCTAAGAATAAGTGTCCTTTGAGAACAGGGTATTTTATGCCATTTTTAAGAATCTAGTCTCAGAAATCACAAAGCATTGCAAGTGTCACATTCTGTTGGTTATAAACAAGTCACTAAAATGCCAAAATCCCAGGGGAAGGAATCAGGCTTCTCCTCTTGATGAGAGAATAACAAGTTTCTAGAAGAATATTCAGAAAGGGAAATTTTGTTTAGAACGTCTTTGGAAAGCATGATTTTCTTTTCTTTCTTTTTTCTTTTGAGGAAGAGCTTGTTTATTGAATTCTTATTTATTTATTTATTTATTTATTTATTTATTTATTTATTTGCGATACTGAGGATTGAACCCAGGGGCATTCTACCTCTGAGCTGCACCCCCAGCCCTATTTTTTATTCTTTATTTTGAGATAGAGTCTCACTAAGTTGTGGAGTGCTTCACTAGGTAGCTGAGGCTGGCCACGAACTCGGATCCTCCAGTCTCAGCCTCCCGAATGCTGGGATTACAAGGGTGCGCCACCACACGCGGCTTTTGAATTCTTTTTTAAGTATACTTTTATTGTTGCATTCTAATCACACATCATAATGAAGTTCAGAAGGATAGGAACATATATATATATCGCAGCACTTGGTGGGCTATCCCTGGATCCCATACCACTTCCCTCTCCTCATACATGATATTGAGATTGGCATTGATAATTTCATATCTGTGCATAGCATCATTTGAAATGTTTCCTTCACCAAGTCTCCCTCCCCCCACCTCCCTCCTCTACACCCTCTCCATTGGCTCTACTGGAGTTTCACCTCCTTTATTTGGAGTCCCTTTGTATTCCAATTTCTCCCCAGCTTGAAAACAGGATTTTCTACAGCATATCCCTAAGACCTGAAAACACTTATTTGAAATCTTTGGGGCTTGATGTGTGTCAGAGTTTATAATTTGTTAGTTATTAGAAAGGTAATGCAATCGCATAATGCTTTTTATGTAAACTCCCCAGTAGATCTGAAGAAGGGGCTATAATCAAGCTCATTAAATGTTCCCAGTGCAACAGTCATTCTAAGTAAACAAACATTTCAAGGAAATGTGTGTCAGGTTAGGTCACATTTTGCCATGTACTGACCAAAAATTAAAAATGTTTTTAGAACTTCTTGAGTTTGGGGTTTGCAAATATGAGTGATCATATAGCAAAAGTTATAATGTTTAGGAAAAGGTTAATCTCTTGCTGATACTCTTTAATTATTTATTATTTAAGATGATACATTTTCAAGGAGTAGCACCAGCTTATTTTATATCTTGCAAGGATGAACTGAAAGCAGAATATTAATTTAACATTCTAGATTTCCAAAGTTTGAGAGGGGAAAAAATCTCCAAAATCATGTTGACAACATCCACATAAAAGTGTCTTCTATCAAGAAATAATTTTAAAACTCTGAAGAAATGAAAATGATAATGTTAGAGAAAATAGAGGTTCTTCCACCATCATCGGCTCAACATAAATATGGTTTAGAGGAAATTCAAGAGCAACTGATTGTTGGCAGTGCTCAGAGATCATTACTTGTGCATAACTTAACCCCTTTAAAACATAATTCCTTGATATTTTAGCATGGCAAATCTAATAAAAACCAAATTTGGGGATAAAGTTTTAGATGTCCTCTATGCCCTGGCGGCTCATTCTATGATGCTGATATCCAGCCTCAGCTGCAGCATGACATTGATTTTCAGGCCTAATCTTTTGGCATCTGACCAATGTTTTCGTTACCTCTTTAAACAATTTAATGTGTAAAGTTGTTACTCATCATTCATTTAAGAAATCCTCTTGGCTACAAAAGCAAAATAAGAAGAAATCAAATGCAACTTTTTTATTGTAACTTTTACTTTTCCAAAGAATTGCATTATAATATTTGATTTCATATTATCACACAGTATATTTCCAAATGAACTTTTCTTTGGGTAATTAAGAAAATAACAGAATCATCAAATTTTAAAACATAGAGAAATTTTACATATTTAAGTGAGCCATACTTTATATATAAGGCAACCAAAGAAGAGGCCAGGTAGCTGATTTGCCCTATCAAATTTCTATGAGTACTATGGAAATTTTTCCACTTTGATTTTTTTAATAAACCCCTTTAAAATGAGTACTTTGACTTTAGAAGATGGTAGAGGCTTTGTGCTTGACTTCCAGAGTTTTACAAATGCAGCAAAAAGGGATTTTCACAATTTTTCCTCAATAAAAAATGTTTCTTGATATTTTTTCAATTATTTAATTACTAGTAATTAAATAGTAATGTGTATCATTTTCCTGATAAATAAGTGATTTCTCTGGTGATACTATTTACCCCATTAAGCAACAAAATTAAATAATCCCAGTACTTAGAAGGCTGAGACAGGAGGATCACAGGTTCAAAACCAGCCTCAGCAACTTAGGCTCTTATCAACTTTGTGAGACACTATTTCAAAATTAAAAAATAAAAAGGGCTAGGGGTGTAGCTCAGAGGTATAATGCCCCTGGGATCAACCCAAGTACAAGACAAAGGAAGTTGGAAGGAAAGAAGGAAGGAAGGAAGGAAGGAAGGAAGGAAGGAAGGAAGGAAGGAAGGAAGGAAGGAAGAAACTAGCTGAATAAAATTTCAATGTTAAAATTTTAAACTATAATAGAAAGCTAACACATGAAAGTTTTTTTTGTTGTTGTTTTATTTTTTTGTTTTGTTTTGCTTTGTTTCCAAAACAAGTCAGTAAAGGTTTGTTCAGTTTGGATCTGACATATTCATCACTGGAATTTGAATAACAAACCAAATGACATTTTCCTTTTCTTTGCTGGAAATTTCTAACCATCACTCTTAACACCCTTGATGAATGCTTTTTGAATTGGGAACACACCATTTTGACAAAATGTACCTTCATGCAAAACTTCATCTGGTTTTCAGCCTTTTGTTTCAAAAAGACTTCTATACTCTATACTTTTCTGTAAAATATAAACTATAAATCATCCGTAAACCTTATTTCCTCTTTGCCCCACTACTTCATTTCTCAGAAAGAGGGAAAAAAAACTGATGTAACACTTTTAATATTAACCTCTGCTATGTCTGCAAGAATATAGAGTGATGTGATTGGGTTTCAAGGTTTTGCTTTTTCCGTTTGGAATGTGGAACATTAGTTCATGCCTCCACTTTGTCCAGACTTAAACACCCCCTCTCTATTTTATATGTCTTGCAGGACCCACAGAGTCTGAGAATGTGACAGAGGAGCCCTTCCATGTCTGGGAATGCAACAGGGAACACATTATATCTATTTTTAAATCTTCAAAATTCTTGTAGTAGCTGCAAACTGGAAACTCTGCTTGAATTATCTCATTGTTGGACCTCACCTCTCTCCTGATTACCCTTTCCCTCATGCTGTATTCTTGGACACCACTCCTGTCATTTATGTGCTTCCTGCCATACCGTCACAGACCACCATCACCTCCACATTGGCTCTCCAACCACACCCTACCACCACACTCCAACTAAATGATAACGTAGTACTGGAAAGAGTGAGAGGAGCTTTCTAAAGGCCAAACTCAGTTCCATTCAGCAAAGTAATTGAATGGGATCTTTGAGAGTTTGAATGAAGCCTAAACGATAGCATAGGAAAGAAGAATGGCAGACTCTATGAGGGCGCAGGAACCCACACAGGAGCCTCAGGGGGCTAGTTTAGTTTGGGGTCCTCTGAATGAATTTCAAGCATGAAAGATAACCTGAATATGTTGCAACCACATCGCTTCCGGATGCACTCCCATCCACTCTTCATCTGAGGTTCAGTTTAACTGAGTATAGAGTATGTGTTTACTGAACACCTCCCACGTGAAAGGCCTTGTACTTACTAACTTTTCTACAGCAGACTTTGTGATGAGCAATAGGAAGATTGAAAGACAGGCCATGCATTCTCTCCTCTTAAAGGGTTCACAATCATTTTTTTTATTGGCTGAGTGAAATTCCATTGTGTGTATAAACCACAGTTTTGATTCGTTCATCTGTTGATGGATACCTAGGTTGGTTCCATAATTTAACAATAGTGAATTGTGTTACTGTGGCCATGGACATGCATGTGTCACTATGATATTCTGACTTTAATTCCTTTGAAAAGATACCCAGAAGGAATCTTTTCGATTCCTTTGAAAAGATCCCTCAGAAGACTGGGAATGGAACCACCATACAGCTGGGCCATCTTCCCAGTCTTCTGAGGGATCTCCACGCTGATCTCCAAAGTGGCTGTACTAATTTGCAATCCTACCAACAGTGTATAAGGGTTCATATTTCATTTGCAGGAAAATGGATGGAACTAGAGAACATCATGTGTAGTGAAATTAGCCAGTCTCAGAAAGTGAAGTGTTGTATGTTTTTCTCATATGTGAAAGCTAGAGAGGAATCGGGGAAACAAAAGCAGCTTCAGATATATGATGAGAGGAACCAGTAGCATAGTAGGAGGGATTGGGGGAGGGAGGTTGGGAATGGAAAAAGTTAATTAGATGAAGGAACATATGAAGTTATCAACACCAATCACAACAATATGTACCAGGGAGGGGGAGACAGCAGAGAAGATCCAGAGGGAAACTCGCCGAGGTTATGTGCACGCGTTTCTATCACTTTGAACCTCATTATGATGTATACTTACACTGCGCCAATAAAAACTTTTCTTTTAAAGTACTCAAAATTTAATAGGAATGACAGACACTGGTAATACTAGGAGAAAAGAGCTGTGCTAGAAACATAGTCAGGATGAGCTGGGAATCCAGAAAGGAACATTGATCCACCCTGAAAAGAATGATATTTTCAGGAGAGAGAGGCTTGGTGGATGGCAATGAGGGGGTGACAGAAGGGAGTGGGAGAGACAGGAGGTGACTCAAGCAAAGAAGACAACACAGAACAAGGCACTTGGCAAGTGCAGTGCTCTCAGAAATCATAAGCTGGGAACATACAGAAAGACATGAGATGAGATGAGGATGGAGAGATAACATCATTCAGGGCCTTATATTGTCATTAGGAGTGTAGATTTTAGCTGCAGGCCCTATATTGCCATTAGGCATGTAGATTTTAACTGAAGACCCTATATTGTCATTTATTTGTATCCTTTTATTGGAGCATTATAGTCTCACATCATAATGCAGCTCATATTGGTAGTGACACACATGCGCACAGCACTTGATGAGCTTTCCCTCAGCTCCTTCCCAGCCCTTCCCCATACAGGATATCGAGATTGGCGTTGGTATTCTCATGTTTGTACTTAATGTCAATTGAAGTGTTTCCTTCATTGATTCTACCTCTCCCTGCTCCTTCCTTCCCTTAGACCACCTCCTTGGTTCCACTGGAGTTTCACCTTCATTATCTAAAGTCCCTCTGGTATCCCAATTACTCCCTAGCTTCCACATATGAGAAAAAAAACATATGACCTTTCATTTTCTGTGACTGGCTAATCTCATTAAACATCATGTTCTCCACATTCATCCATTTTTCTGCAAATGACATAATTTTGCACTTATTTCCTGCTGAGTAGAATTTCACTGTATGTATATTCTATAATTTTGTAATCCATTCGTCTGTTGATGGACACCTAGGTTGCTTTCATAATATGACTATTGTGAATTGCGCTTCCATAAATATGGATATGCATACATTACTATAATATTCTGATTTCAGCCTCTTTGAAATGATACCTATGAGTAGTATAGCTGGATAATATGATGGATCCATTCCCAGTTTTCTGAGGAATCTTCATATTTATCTCCATAGCAGTTGCACTAATTTGTAATCTCACCAACAGTGTAGAAGCACTTCTATTTCTCCACATCTTCACCAGCATTTATTATTATTTGATTTCTTGATGATTGCCATTCTGATTGGAGTTAGGTGGAATCTCAGTGTAGCTTTGATTTGCATCTCCCTGACTGCTAATAATGTTGAATATGTTTTCGTGTATTTATTGGCCATTTGTATTTCTTCTTTTATAAGGTGTCCATTTAGTTCAGTTGCCCATTTCTTTTTCTTTTATCTTTTTTTTTCGGTACTGGGGATTGAACTCAGAGGCATTCTACCTCTGAGCTATACCCCCAGCCCTATTTTTTATTCTTTATTGTGAAACAGGTTCTCACTAAGTTACGGAGTGCCTCACTAGATAGCAGAGGTTGACTGCGAACCTGGATCCTCCGGTCTCAGCCTCCCAATCAGTTGCCCATTTCTTGACTGCATTATTTTTATTTTACTTTTTTTTTGGTGTAAAGTCTTTTAAGTTCTTTGTATATTCTAGATATTAGTACTCTGCCAGAGGGATATCTGGCAAAAATCTTCTCCCATTCTATAGGTTTTCTCTTTAGATTCTTGAAGGTTTCCTTTGATGAGTAGAAACTTTTTGGTTTAATGCCATCACATTTATTAACTCTAATTTTAATTTCCTGAGCTTTGGGGGGCTTACTGAGAAAGTTTGTACCTGTGCCTATATGTTGTACCTGTGGCTATAAGTCTGTACCTGAGCCTATAAATTTTACCTGTGCACATATATTGGGGAAGTTTGTACCTGTCCCTATATGCCCTCCTTTAGTAATTTCAAAGTCTCTTGTCTAATTTCCAGGTCTTTTATCCACCTCGAGTTGACTTTTGTGCAGGGTGAAAGGTAGGGTTTTAATTCCATTTTTCTATAAATGGATAACCAGTTTTCCCAACATCATTTGTTGAAAAGGCTGTCTTTTCTCCAATGTAAATCTAACCAAAGAGGCAAAAAAACCTCTACAATGAAAATTATAAAACACAAAAGAAATAAATGGAAGAAGCCCTTAGAAGTTGGAAAGATCTCCCATGCTCTTTGGTAGGCAGACTAAATATTATCAAAATGGCCATTCTACCAGAAGTGATCTATAGAGGCAATGCAATCCCTATCAAAATACCAATGCCATTCTTCACAGACCCAGAAAAAGCAGTCTTAAATTTCATATGGAGAAACAGAAGATGCAGAACAGGCAAAATAGCCAAAGCTGTTCTCAGCAATAAAAACCATACAGAAGGCACCACAATTCCAGACTCCAAATTATACTTCAGAGCTATAGTAATAAAAACAGGATGGTATTGGCACCAAAACAGACACATAGACCAATGGAACACAATAGAAGATACAGAAACAAATCCACACACTTATAGCCAATGATTTTCCACAAAGGTACCAAACATATATGTTGAAGAAAAGACAGCCTTTCCAAAAATGGTGTTGGGAAAACTGATTATATTGTCATCTAGAGTGTGGATTTTATCTGCAGGCAAAGAGGCACCATTGGGGGAAAAAAAAAAAAAAACAAGAATTTTGAGGCATTATTGAATAAAATAACCAGGGGATTGGAGAAATTTGGATTTAAAAAAAAATCTCTGGAAGCAGTAGGATGATGAGTGAGAATTTTGAACTAAAGCAGCAATTATGTTAATGAAAACCAAGAAGGATTTGGAAATTATTTAGAGCCTAGTCATTTGAGAGAAGAATTTATGATAATCCTCATTTTGTTATTGTCTTGATGCAGTGTATGTGGAAACAAAAGGAGTTAGGAAAAGAGATAAATTTGGTTTTTTTGTTGGCTTATTTGTCTGTTTGTTTATGGTATTAGGATTTTACCCAGTGGCATTATACCTCTAAGCTATGTCCCCAGTCCTTTTTATTTTTTGCTTTGAAACAGGGTCTCACTAGATTGCTAAGAGTCTCACTACTTTGCTGAGGCTGTCTTCGAACCTGAAATCCTCCTGTCTCAGCCTCCCAAGTAATGGGATTACAGGCATGTGCCACCATACCCAGCTAAAATATAAATGGGAGATACCCAGAAAAAAGTGATAGCACCTATGTTTTCATTAACTAATAATGCAGCTCAGGAAAGAATATTGCACTGCAAAATGCTACTGTGTGCTTTGTTATTGTTGTACTGGGGACTGAACCCAGGGTGGTTCTATCTCTGAACTATACCCCCAGCTCTAATATTTCATTTTTTATTTTGAATCAGGGTCTTGCTAAGTTGCTAAGGTTCTCACTAACTTATTTAGCCTGGCCATCAACCTGCAATCCTCCTGTCTCAACCTCCCAAGTATTGGGATGACAGGTGTGGGCCACCACACCAGCTATTGTGTTCTATTGAGTAATGATCACATTTCACAAAAATATTCAAAAGATAAACAAAGTACAGAGAAGAAGAGATTTGTTCAACTCTATTTCTTGGGGACTGCTCAGGGACAGACTCTTTACCAGGCTGTAGGGTTTCAAAGATGAGTAAAACCTCATCAAGAGCTCACTCTGGGGAAGGTAGTCAGGTGGGAACAAACAGTACAAACAGGAGAGGAACAGAAGGTGGTTATTTACAGCATGGCTGATCTTGTTTGGGAGACATATTTTTCAGAATAAAATGTCACAGAAATCTTCACATAGAAGAGGACACATACAAAAATAGTCTTGAAGATTCTTGCAGATGAGGAAAAAGAATACAAAACAACTACAGTACAGAGTTGTGAGGTTCCCTGTCATGGGTTTCTGGATCGTTTAATAGTGCTAGATCGAAGGCTTACCAAAGAGAAAGACTGGGTAAAGATGACTAAGGCTTACTTTCTGTTTGTTCATTTATTTGGAGTTTTCATTTTTCAATAAGGATGAATTGAATTAAGCCAAGCTTTCTCAACATTGATATTTTGGGCCAGATCAATCTTGTTATGAGGGGCACGGAGGCTGCCTCTGGATGCTTCAGCGTGTTCACTACTACCCCTGGCCTTTATCACTAGATACAAACAGCAATCTCCTCTCATTCGAAAGGACTGAAAATGCCTCCAGAAATAGCCAAAACTTTACCTAGTGGCAAGCCAACCCAATTGAGACCTACTGAGTTAACTTGTTCAAACCTTTAGTGTCTCAAATCACATATGGAAGACAATAATTAAAAAAGTCAAGTACTCTATTTTCTAGGCATTCTCAATTTTTGTTTGCGTATCAAAATTGTACTAATATTAGAATCAGAGATGACTGGAATCATAATATTCTGATCTCTGAACAAACAGGATTCACTTTATATTTCACCTCTGATGATCACTACATTATTAAATTCAACAATAACCCCCCTTAATGGTACTGGGGATTCAACTCAGTTCATTCTGTCTCTGAGCTATACCCCCAGCCCTATTTTATTTTGAAACAGGGTCTTACTAAGTTACTGATAGTCTCATCAACTTGTTGAGACTGTCTTCAAACTTGTGATCCTCCTGTCTCAGCCTCCCAAGTATTGGGATTACGTAAAGGCATGTGCTACCACACCCAACTTATTTTCTCTTTTTTTATTTCTACTATTTTTCCTTTTAATTTCTATAAGAAAGGTAACATCATTACTATACACCATGCAGTGTTTAGAAATCTTTCACAAAAAGAAAGAATTAGACATGTTCAGTGGTTGTAAAAGGAGTTTAGAAGTTTGTTATTAATTATTCAGGAAATGAAAAAGAATTAAAGAAGGTAATAGTAGAAGCTAAGGAAATCCCCTCTACTGAAAAGTTCAAGAGGAGAAAGAAATGAGGGAAGGAGGCTCCTCCTTTTTTGTGGTGCTAGGGATTGAACCTAGGGTCATTTTACTTCTGAGCTACACCCCCAGCCCTATTTTATTTTATTTTTTTATTTTGAAACAGGGTCTCACTAAGTTGCCTAGGCTGGCCTTGAAACTGCAATTCTCCTGTCTTAGTCTCCTAAATGTTGAAGTTAGAGACATGAGCCATAATGGACATAATCTCTCTCTCTCTCTCTTTCTTTCTTTCTCTCTCTCTCTCTCTCTCTCTCTCTCTCTCTCTCTCTCTCTCTCTCTCTCTCTCTC
>PVLC010050059.1:0-10224 GCA_004027655.1 Graphiurus murinus | reverse complement strand
AATCTAGCTTCCACCAGAGTACTCTCTTGACACCCTTCCTACAAGGTCACAAGTAGTGACATACAGGTGGCTGTGCTGGGACGAGCCTTAGCCTGTACACCTACCCATGGTCCTCCAGAAAGTCCACTGAAATGACCCATGAAATATGTACGTAACAACATATTTATCACACTTGTGAAAAATAGAGCAGAGAGCCGGGCATGGTGGCGCATGCTTGTAATCCCAGCATTCGAGAGGCTGAGACTGGAGGATCCAGGTTCGCGGCCAGCCTCAGCTACCTAGTGAGGCACTCCGAAACTTAGTGAGACCCTGTTTCAAAATAAAGAATAATAAATAGGGCTGGGGGTATAGCTCAGAGGTAGAATGCCCCTGAGTTCAATCCCCAGTACCGCAAAAAAAAAAAAAAAAAAGAGCAGGGAAACATGAAATTCCTTCCCTTCCGTCCTCCCTCCCTCCCTTCTCTCTTTCCTTTCGGTGCTGGGGATGGAACTCAGGGGCATTCTACCTCTGAGCAACACTCCCAGCCTATTTTATTTTGAAACAGAGTCTCACTAAGTTTCTGAGGGTCTTGCTAACTTGCTGAGGTTGGGCTCAAATCTGCGATCCTCCTGTCTCAGCCTTCCAAGTACTGGGATTATAGGTTTGCATCACCACCCCTGGTTTGAAGTAATTTCTCTTCTTTTTTTTTTTTGTCAGTACTGAGGATTGAACCCAGGGGCATTCTACCTCCTAGCTACACCCCCAGCCCTATTTTTTTATTCTTAATTTTGAAACAGGATCTCACTAAGTTACGGGGATCTTCACAAAATAGATGAGGCTGGCCTCGAACCTGTGATCTTCCTGCCACAGCCTCCCAAGTACTGGGATTACAAGTGTGTGCCACTGCACCCGGCTTGAAGTAATTTCTTAAAGATGGAAAGCAGATATAATTAGATTAAAAGAGGAAGCTAAACTCAGCCAAGCAACTGTGGCTCACCAGGTTCAGAAGATCTCCATTATAGTGAGCACAGAGCCCAGGGAATAGTTCTCGCTCAGAGCCAGCAGTGGCTGAGCAGGACTAGGAGGTTTTGACAGGCTTATTTTTTTTTTCAATCCCTTTCTGTCCCTTTTACCACAAAGAGCAAATTGGGGGAGACATGCACTCTCACCTACAAGTGTTAGAAAAATAACATAGCATTGGGGCAGAAGCCACAAAAGTGTGTCCCATCCATTTCCCCTCTCTTGCCACTTCAATCTGGGTAGTGAAGGTGGGGTCCCCACTCTCCAGTCACCCACAACCCCTGGAGGAAACCTGCGCAGGGGCACCCTAATGTGACTCCTCCAGTTCTATCACACGTGATTCAACCTCTGATAGCACAGGACTGTCAAGAAACAGCAAAGCAAGAAATATCTTTAATTCAGGGTTTTTCAACTCTGACACTGTTAACATTGAAGGTCAAGTAATTCCTTGTTGTGGGGTCTGTACTGTGAACTGTAGGATATTTAACAATATCCTTAGCCTCTACCTACTAGATGCCACTAGCATGTCCCCCTGCCCAGTTATGACATCCAAAATGCTGCCAGACATTTCCAAATGTCCCCTTAAGGAGAAACTACACCTCGATGAGAACCACTGCTTTTAAATAATGGCTGACAAACCCTCTCTTTGGCTCTTTCTTACTTGGAGACATAAAACCCAGTTCTCAAGGAAATGCTAGTCATGTCTAAGTGCAACTGCCTGCTAAATCCCCACTCCCACGCTCTAGATTCTTCCAGGGACTTGACTTTTTCCTTCACAGAGAGAGCCACAGTGGGGACGATGGCCAGATGGCCAGTCCTTTGGCTGCGACTGCAGATGCCTGCAAGGATGCTCACTGTGGCAAGGGATTCGGGATTTGTGGTTTCAGAGACATGCAGTTCTTTGCTCACTCAGAACTGCTCCTGGGTAATGATTCTGTGCTGATTCTGGAGAGCGTGGCTTCTGAAAGAGGAGAGGCAGGAGTAGGCGGTCAGAAGGCTGATACCAAGGATTCACTGCTAAAGTTCCCAAGTGGGGGTGGGGGATGAAACCACTCTTTGCAAGCCAAGTGAAGAATAAGCTAAAATTCTGCCCATTGGACAAGTGGCCTTGCTGGAGTTTCATTTCAGCTAATTACTCCCCTCCCTGAAAAGGAAAGGAAATCTAGGAAAGGTGCTCATCATCTGGGAGGGGACACTCAGACCCCAAGTGCCTCCGAAGGTGAAGGTAGGGTGGAAGAAACTCATGGAGTGAGAGAGCTGACTCTTTGGGGTCAGGACTGAAGTCATTAGAGGGGTCCTGTGGACAGGGCAACTCTCACTAGAGGGATGAGGAGTGCATGTGACAGGGGGCAGCCAGGGAAAAGTGGACCTAACTCAGCCTTTCCATGGGTGGTAGCAGGGAAATTTCTTCATGAGTTAGCTATCCAGTTATCATCCCTCTATGTTTCCCTATGGAAGTAGCACACCCACATGAAGCCTCTGGGCCACTATTTTCAGAGGGATCATCCCAGTAAATCAATGGCGCCTTCTCCACTCACACTTAGCCAGAAAAACAAGCTCACCTGGCAAGCAAATGAGCAGGGGAAGGAGGCTCAGGCTCTCTGAATGCCAAGATGTCAAAGCACCTCACTTAAAAACCAAAGAGGTTTTTATTGCTTGAGGGTAGCAGTCAGCAAACTTTGGCTTTACCACCTGTCCTAGTAAGTAATGTTTTGTACTAGGAATTGAACCCAGGGGCATTCTACATCTGAGCTACACCCCCAGCCTTTTTATTTTTTATTCTGAAACAGGGTCTCACTAAGTTGCTGAGGGTCTAGATAAGTTGCTGAGGCTGGCCTTGAACCTGTGATATTCCTGCCTCAGCCTCCCAAGTAGTGGATGATAGGTGTGCACTACCACACCTAGATTTTTTTCCCTGTGTGTATGAGCAGGGAGGTACTCAGGATTGAACTTAGAGGGGTTCTACCTCAGAGCTACACCTTAGCCCTATTTTATTTATTTTTAATTTATCTGTGGTCTTGCCAAACTGCTGAGGCTATCCTTGAACCTGTGATCCTCCTATCTCAGCCTCCCAAACTCTGGGATTACAGATGTGAGCTACCATGACTGGCTGGTAAATAAAGTTTTATTGGAATACAGCCACACTTATATTGCTTATGGCTATTTACAAAAAATGGTTGTGACAGAGACCATATGGCCCACAATGCATAAAATATCTACCATCTTGCCCTTTACAGAAAAAGCTGGCTGACCTGGCTCCAGAGAACCAAGGGCAGGATTCTTTTTACCCAGCACAGTGTGCCTGTTTTCTTCTCTGGACTACAGCTGTGTGTGCTTAAGTAAAGTGTTTGTGTCTCAATCTGAGACCAACAATTTCTGCAGAAGATATGTTTAGACTCCTGTTTGCTTTGTTTTCTAATGAAAGATGCTTTTTAGAGAGGCCCAGAACACTGAGCAAGAACTCATTTGGATCCTCCAGTTGGCAGGGACACAGGCTGGAACCGGGTTAGGTGAGCAGGGGATGTTTGGCTGGAGGAAGTGAAGTCTAGGCGATGTCCGCTTGGGAACCCCAGGACAGCAAGTGGTGGGTGGGGTAAAGCAGGGTGGAGGGAGCTTGGTCTCCCAGGCCCTTCCTCACTCCCCACTGGGTGTCTTCCATCTCTGCTCCTTTGATCCACCATGAGGCTCCTCCAGGGGCCAGAAGAGCCTCTTCCCAGGGGTGGGTGGCCCATACAGGAATGCCAAAGCCCCTCTTTTCTTCTGCTCAAAGCCAACTCCCTGGAGACCACTTCCTCCATCCTACCCCTTTGGCAGCCTTCCTAGCCCACTGGAAGCACCCTGGGGAGAAGAAAGTGAACACAAACACAAGTATATCTTGTAAAAAACCTGTCAAATTTCATTTTGAAAATCTCACCCTGCACTGAAATATATTTCTAGCACAAAACAAGTAGCAAAACAGAGTTTTCTTTACAGATTGACAGCTACAGGGTTGGGGGGCTTGTGAATGCATCTGTTGTACAGCATTTTTTGTTGAAGAAAATTCATTTAATTCTATGAAGCACTGTTACTACCAGCCAGCTGCTGGGCATGAGGGAAGTTTCACTCTCAGAACTCCATTTAGAGATGGTGGTGGTTTAGAAGTGGTTTCACTATCCAGGGGTCAACTCTTGTGTATATATTGATGGGAAATCAGGACATTGGGATAATAGGGCCACTTTTTATTTATTTGTATAGGACTTTCCACCAGACACAGCAGTTTCCAGAGACGTCCCTATTGATCTTCCCAGCCAATCTGTGAAGTGAGTAAAATGTCACTCCTTTATAAAAATAAGTAAGTTAAGACTCAATGAGGTTAACTATCTTGTTTGATCAAGGCTGCTCTAGGGTACAAAGAGGACACAAACCAAGACACGGGTTTCTGAGTTCTTAGGGGTTTTCCCTAGCATCTTTTCTGTGTTTACTAAATAAGCGTGCTGGTTCTCAGCTTATAATAGGTCCCTGTCATTTCTTGTAACATGTCCCTGAATTCCTATGCCTACTAAACATTGTCTGTTGTTAAATAAAGGATACATTATAACCGCATCTAACAGGCCATGATAAATAGCATGGAACTCACTTCACAACACTTTTTGCCATTTTTGTAATTAATAAATAAATATTAAAATGTTTGTTGCTGGGTGTGATGGCATACACCTGTAATCCCAGAGACTTCGGAGGCTGAGGCAAGAGGATGCATATTCAAGGGCAGCCTGGGCAACTTAGCAAGACTGTGTCTCAAAAATAAAAAGGGCTGGGAATGCAGCTCAGTAGTAGAACATCCCCGGGTTCAATCCCTAATAATGCAATAATAATAATAATAATAATAATAATAATAAGTTATTAATATTTCTTAATTTTAGAAAATTCTACTCATTTAAAAAGACTGAAAAACAGCAGAGTAATCCGTTTAGTGAACTGAGCATTACAGGATTTAAGGGAACCATACTGGTCTTGGCTTGGGATATGATCCTGAGCAAGTGATTCTATCCCTCCTTTCAAAAGCCAGTTAATCATAATAGCACCATCTGGAGAGGTTGTCTGCCTGATGGTTAGGGCTGCAAGCTGCAGCCAGAGAGATCCTGAGCAAGTCTAAACTTTTCTCAAGTTGAGCTTCTGCATGTATAAAATAGTACTTGGTTTGTGGAGTTGCTGTAGGGATTGACTAGGATAATGCATTTTTATACATTACACATCTCTGTGCAGGTCACATAGTAATTGAAGATACATTTTTTGTCATTGTTGCCAATAGTATTATTGGCATAAATAACGTATTTTTGGCTCTCCCCCAGCTCACTCAGTATTCTCTCAATTTCTTTGTGAAGACACTGCCTGTTGGAAGTGTGGATGCATGCAGAAGCCTGTAATAGGAAAGGTGGCCTATCTTTCTCTTATTTCTTGCTACACCATGTTCTTGCCTCTATTAAGCTAGCAACAAGCCCCAGGCAATATTACCTTTTCAAGATGAGGACAGGCTCCCACATCGGGGCTGTCAGAGAGAATTTGGGGCATGTGAGCCATTTAAATGAATCAGACCTGACAAATCCGATTTACAGATTAAAATAATGTTGTGATATTTACTAAAAGTATATATAGCAAGTTAAGACACCTCTGACAGGCAGACATTGATTGCCTGCTTTAATCAAGTGGTAAATTTAGCTACAACCAGAAGCAGAATATTTAGGAAAGGTAAATCTGATCATAAATATTTCCCATTTTGATAAATTTAAAAATCAAGTAAGACCTTTGTTCAGGGTTTGTTGCAAGGTGACACATCTACTACATTATGTGAGGTCACATCAGGTTTCATTTGGGTGTTGGGAGAAGATCTGACTTGACATAAACAGATGCCAAACAAAGCAGTAAAGTGATTCTACCAGGTGCTGGTGTATTAAGAGAGAGAGAGGCGACAGAGACAAGGTCCACATATATTCACTAAATCTCTGACACTTGTGGGACTTTATTGCTTCACCAACATTTCTGAGCAGAATAAAAAAAAATCCTAGCCTTGAAAGAGACCTGGAGAAGTTGCTCTGTCTAGAAACCCTGGAGCAAGGTTATTGCTTAAGAGGAACATGGTCTGGCTTTCAAAACTTATGTGTTGAATGAATAAATGAATGAATGAAAAATTTCTCCTCACCTCCCATCCCCAGAGGGCTGCTTTGCTCTGGGGGTATGAGAGGGGCTGGGAAGTCTAGGAAGGCCCCAGGGGTTTAAAGGCTTATCCACTGGCTCATTTATTATTTATACCCTGCCTACTTCTAAAAAAGATTTGAGGAAGCTTACAACAAAAGATACCAACAATAAAGAGCCTTATCCTCAATCATTCCTTACAGGGTTTTATTATCACTTTCATGATCATCAAACACAAGTATTAAATGGCTATTTGCATTGGATGCTATGCCAGGGGCTGAATAAATCAGGCAGAGCCAGGCTCTGACCTCCATAAATTTCCATCTGTTCAGTTTGTATTCATTCATTTGTTCTTTTGACAAATATTTATTTGCACATTCCACATGCAAGGGCTGTTAGGAAATGTGGAGGTGGCAAAAATGAATTGCAGGTGAACCTTGTTCTGCCCTCAAGAAGTTTATGCACTAGAGCAGGGGTTGAGGGCTTGGCCATATAATAGTGCGCTGTGTGTGTGTGTGTGTGTGTGTGTGTGTGTGTGTGTGTGTGTATAAGGCATAAGCAAGGATTCCAGGCAGAAGGAATCCATGCTGTGAGCTAGTTGCAGACAATATGCAGTGGGAGAAGGACAGGAGAGATTGCATTTGCTCACTGTGTGTCCTACAGTGATGCCCTGAAGCAGATTAGGCTGCAGGTAAAGCTCTGAGGGAGGAGGATTTGGCCTCCTAGCCCTCCTGACCCTCTTGGTCTCTTCTTCCTCCTCCCTCCCTTCTTATCTGGATGCCCTGAACTCCAAGATCTCTCAGCTGCCTAGTTTCACCTTTCCCAGAAGACTGGCATGCTGTCTAGGCAACATGTCTTGGGCTGCACACGCTCATCTCTTTAGGAATCTGTTCTTTGCTGGCTAGCACCAACACAGGGACATGGAGCCTTTGTTTACACTAAGGCAGAAATAAAGAACTAGTTATTGTTTGTTACCAAACTATGCTTAGGATTTTAGCTGATTTTAAAAGAGTACTATGGCTGAGCCCAAAGGAAGCAATCTTGACAGAATATATGTCTCCTAGAGTTGGAGTAAGATCTTTCTGATTGCATGCAAATTGAGGATGAGAATTAGCTCCAGCCCTGTCCACCTATTGGGCATAGTGTCTCCCAGAGAAAACCTCACTGAAGGTCTCACCAACAAAAGGAGATCCACTCTAGCTCCAGGCTTGAAGGAGGAGAAAGAATCTTTTTAGCTATAGACCCTCAGCTCTTGGAGAAGAAGTTCTTTTTGTTTTTGGTACTGAGGATTGAACCCAGAGTCATTCTATCTTCATGCCACACCCCCAGCCCTTTTTATTTTATTTATATTGAAACAGGGCCTTGCTAAGTTGCTGAGGTTCTCAGTAAGCTGCTAAAGCTGACTCCAACCTGTGATCCTCTTATTTCAGCCCTTCAGGTACTGGAGTTACAGATATGTGGCACCAAACCTGGAAACATTCGCTTTTTTTTTTTTTCTTTTGTCTTACTGTGGATTGAACCCAGGGGCATATTACCTCTGAACTACATCCCCAGCCCCATTTTAATTTTATATTTTAAATTTTGAAATGGGGTCTCACTAAGTTCCTGAGAGCCTCACTAAGTTGCTGAGGCTGGCTTCACAAACCTGCAATCCTGTCCAAGCCTCCAAAGTACTGGGATTATAGGGATGTGCCACCATACCCAGCAGCAGTAGTCCTTACACTTTCTTTTTGGTACTGGGGGTTGATCCCAGGGTTATTCTACTCCAAACTACACCCCCAACCTCCTTTACAATTTCTTGAAACAGGGTCTCACTAAGTTGTTGAGACTGGCTTCAAACCTGCACTCCTCCTGTCCCAGCCTCTCAAATACTGGAACTGCAGGTGTGCTCCACGACAACACTTGACTCTAATGATGCTTTTTATGAGAATGACCTGAGAAGCTCAGAAAAAGTGCAGAATACAAGCTCCATCCTGGAAACTGTTTTTTTTTTTTTTTTTCAGGAAATCTGGATTGGGCCCTGAGTTCATAATTTCCAACAAGCAGCACAGCTGTTGCTGAGGTCCTGGAGAGACACTGCCTAGGGGATACACGTTCCAGGAGGAGGTCCAGAAGAGTGGGACGGCCTCTGTCTTATTTATAGATGAACTCTTATCACTTAGAATAGTGAGTAGCTCTGATTAGATGTTCAGTAAATATGTGTACATTTAACAAATGACCTAACTCTGGAACTGTGTGGGAGCCAAGGGCTTGGCAATACTTTTTGGCCAGTGGTGTTGCTTTGTAAAGGCAAAAGGCATAGCGGTGTCTCCAAGAAAGCTCCAGATTATGCAGGCATGGAGTGAAGTGGAAAGGAATCCCTTAGGAATCCTGCCTGCCCTCAGAAGTTGAGGGGAGGGACCGGATAGCGAATGCATGCTTTGAAATTTAGCCTAAGAACCACAAACCTGCCCAACCCCACCTTAGCATTCACCCTCTCCATCCCAGCTGTCAAAGAAGGTTCTGGAAGGGAAGAGGTGGGCTGAAGGAAGCACTGCAGTACTGAGAAGGAGCAAGTAGCATGAGGCCCCCAGGCTGGGGGGCTGCACACTGTGGCAGGCGCTCTCTTAACTTCTCATCCTGGAAGCAGCTGCCTCGTCTGCTTAGTGTAGAGTAAAGCTCCCAATAGGCTGTTTTTTGCCAAGGCACTTACCCTGTGGCATTTAGCCTACTGTCAGTTTAAATGTATTCCTTCGTTTTCTGACTGGCTTTGATAAAAAACAAGTGTCAATCCATCTAAGAGGAGAAATCCCACTACTTTTTTTTCAGTGGCTCATTGCTGGGTCGTGTAATCCACTGTCAAGAAATTCTCATGCCTTGTGTCTTATGTCAGTTAGTGGGAGAGCATAGAGTAATCTGACATCCATTGACTACATCATTAGGCTCCTTGAAAGCAACGCTCAGGCTCAGGGGAGGGTAGATTTGGGTGCCGGCAGGTGCGCTAAGCACTACTGGCTGCCTTACAAATCTTGCTAGCATCTATGATTGCTTAGTTGGCGCCTTGTCTGGTCTATTTTTCCTTCACCAGTGGAATGAAACAGGACACTGGACACAGCCTAGTTAAACTGGACTTCTGCCCAATATCATTATGCTTGAGGAAGCAACTAATGGATCCAGAATCTGATTTTGGACAATCTGGGAAATTTTTCCAATCAATATCCTCTTTTCCAAAGTTCAAACGAAGGACTCATCTAGGGATTGCTGCTTTTATAGAGCTATTCCCCTGCATAAAGATCTGTGACACGTGGATTCTTACTGGTGACCTTGAGTATAAAGCACAATCTCTCCAGACACAGATATGCATCTGTAAATTAAGTGATTTCTTCCATCAGTAGAGAGAAATCCTCCAATGACTTCTTATCACCTCACATCCAGTTAACTCATGATGTCCTTTTATGTCCAGGGTTCAGCTACTATTCCCACCTCAGTTCCTTGTTCACACTAAGGTTTTTTCCTGCCTTGGGACCTTTGTTTCTTTCACTCCTTCAGAATGCTGTTACCCCAAGTTTTTGCTTGGTTGGGTCCAGTGTCAGTTCATACAGGACTTTCTTAGAGAGGTTTCTGTGGCCACTCAGTCCAGAGGTATGCCTCCAGGCTCTATCCATGCACTACTCCAGCACATTCCCTGATTTAAGTTCTTTAAGATACTTATCATTGCCTGGAATTATCTTAATGTATTTGGTAGCTCACTTGTTTACAAAAAGCTCTGCTATCATGTTGACATATGTTCTTTTTTTTATTGTAGTAATTCGTGCAATATAGCATACATCTTTGTTAAGTACAAGTTGTTAACAACATATTTGCACACAATTCTCATTTGACCCCTTCCCCAATTCCCACCCCATTTCCTCCTCCTCTCTCCCCCTCAGGTTCACTTCAGTGAGTGACCTTGATATGATTGTGTAAGTACATCATGTGCTTTAGGGTGTCCCTCTGCCCCATGCATCCACTACAATTAAATCAACTTCTTTGCTTATCGAGGATCTCTCCTTTTCATCTGGAGACCCTCCTATGCCC
>PVLC010050058.1:0-10235 GCA_004027655.1 Graphiurus murinus | reverse complement strand
TTTTTTTTTTTTTTTTTTTTTTTTTGTGGTACTGGGGATTGACTCAGGGGCATTCTACCTCCGATCTATACTCCCAGGCCTATTTTTTAATTCTTTATTTTGAAATAGGGTCTCCCTAAGTTGCAGAGTGCCTCACTAGGTAGCTGAGGCTGGCCTCAAACCCAGGTCCTCCGGTCTCAGCCTCCCAAATGCTGGTATTACAAGCGTGCGCCACGATGCCCGGCATGAGCACCACATTCTTATATTCAAGTTATATTTTACTTCTCTGTCCTGTCTCCTTTCCACCTATTTATTTCTTCTATATCACATTCATCTCCATATCATCACTTATTTTGATTTAAAGCAGCCCCTGACAGACATAGTGGCACCAACTTGTTTTTGTTTGTTTGCGGTACTGGGGATTGAACTCAGGGGCATTCTACCTCTGAGCTATACCCCTAGCCCTATTTTTTTATTCTTTATTTTGAAACAGGGTCTCACAAAGTTGCAGAGGGCCTCACTAGGTAGCTGAGGCTGGCCTCGAACCCAGATCCTCCAGTCTCAGCCTCCCAAATGCTGGGATTACAAGCGTGCGCCACCACGCCCAGTATGGCACCCACTTGTAATTCTAGAAGTTGAAAGGATAAGACAGGAAGATCACATGTTTGAGGCCAGCCTCAGCAACTTAGTGAAATCCTGTTTCAAAATTTAAAATATAGCCTGTAATTCCAGTACTTGAGAGGCTGAGACCAGAGGATCCAGGTTGGCGGCCAGCCTCAGCCACTTAGAGAGGCTCTCTGCAACTTAGTGAGACCCTGATTCAAAATAAAGAATAAAAAATATAGGACTTGGGGTGTATCTTGGAGGCAGAATGCCCCTGGACTCAATCCCCAGTACCAAAAAAAAAAAAAAAGAAAGAAAATTAAAAATTAAAAATGAGCCCATCACAGTGGCACAAGCCTGTATGTAATCCCAGTATTTGGGAGGCTGAGACAGGAGGATCACAGGTTCACAGCCAGCCTCAGCAACTTAGTGAGGCCCTCTGCAACTTAGTGAGACACTGTTTCAAAATAAAATAGGGCTTGGGGTGTAACTCCAAGGTAGAATGCCCCTGGGTTCAATCCCTAGCACCAAAAAAAAAGCTAAAATTAAAAAAAAATAAGAGCCAGGTGTGGTGGTGCTGCCTATAATCCTAGTATTTGGGAGGCTGAGACAGGAGGATCACAAGTTTGAGGGTAGCTTCAACAAGTAGTGAGACTCTCCTTAGCCACCTAGAGAGACCCTGTTTCAAAACAAAAAATAAAATTGGGCTGCGGATGTAGCTTGGAGGTAGAATGCTCCTGCATTCTCCCACACCAAAAAAATAAATAATATAAATAAATAAATAAATGGGCTGGGGATTAGCTGGGCATGGTGGTGCACACCTGTAATCCCAGTATTTGAGAAGCTAAGACAGGAGGATCACAGGCTTGAGACCAGCCTCAGCAATTTAGCAAGACTAAGTGATGGAGCAAGACCCTGTTTCAAAATAAATAAATAAATAAATAGGCTTGGAGTATAGCTCAGAGGTAGAATGGCTCTGGGTTCAATCCCAGTACCACCAATAAATAAATAGATCATAAAAACAGTATAGAGCCGGGCGTGGTGGTGCACGCTTGTAATCCCAGCATTCGGGAGGCTGAGACGGGAGGATCTGGGTTCGAAGCCAGCCTCAGCTACCTAGTGAGGCACTAGGTAACTTAGTGAGACTCGGTTTCAAAATAAAGAATAAAAAATAGGGCTGGGGGTATAGCTCGGAGGTAGAATGCCCCTGAGTTCAATCCCCAGTACCCCCCCCCAAAAAAAACCAGTATAGAATCTGTAATTAAAATTGCTTAGCTGGGCATGGTGGTACATGCCTATACTTCCAATACTTGAGAAGCTAAGACAGGAGGATCACAGATTTAAGGATAACCTTAGCAACTTAGTGAGGCTCTCAGCACCTCAGAGAGACCCTGTTTCAAAATAAAAAATAAGGCCTGGCGTGGTGGTGCACGCTTGTAATCCTAGTACTTGGGAGGCTGAGACAGGAGGATCACAGGTTTGCGGCCAACCTCAGCTACTTAGTGAAGCTCTCCAAACTTAGTGAGATCCTGTTTCAAAATAAAAATTAAAAATAGGACTGGGGGTGTAGCTCAGAGGTAGACTGCCCCTGGGTTCAATCCCCAGTACTGCAATAAATAAATTAATTAATTAATTTAATTAAATACAGCTGGGGGTGTAGCTCGGAGGTAGAATGCCTCTGGGATCAACCCCACCACCCCACCACCACCACCACCACCACCACACACACACATACACACACACATACACACACACACAAGGAGGCTGGAAGTATAGCTCAGAGGTAGAATGCCCCTGGGTTTCATCCCCAGCACCCCCAAAATAAAAAATAAAAGCAGCCTAAAGTCATACCCAGGCCCAGCTAGCTAATAGGGAGAAGAAGTTCATATCTCCAGGCCTGGTGTTTCCCTCCTCCCCGCACCATTGCCTCCACTGGTTAACAAAAGAAAAAGTACTCATGACATTTGCTAAAGCGCAGTAAGGAAGAATTTAGTCAATGAGGGAGGTACAGAACCACCATGATGTATTTAGCACCAGGAAGAGTTTGGGCTCAACTTGCAGGGCAGGTAGATCTAGCCCAGGTGCAGGGCCGGGGTGGGTGGAAAGGAAGAGGAGACTTCAGGGCTGAAAGCGCTTCAGGCTGAGACAACCTAGCAGGATTCTTGTCAAGTGCAGACCAGCGTGATCGGTGAGGAACCTGTTCAGATGTGGAGGCTTGGGAGTTCTTTTTTTTTGCAGTACTGGGGATGGAACCCAGGGCCATTCTACCTTCAGGCTACACCCCCAGTCCTATTTTTTATTCTTTATTTTGAAACAGGACCTCACTAAGTTGCGGAGAGCCTCATGAAGTCGCTGAGGCTGGCTATGAACCCGGATCCTCTGGTTTCAGCCTCCCAAATACTGGGATCATAAGCCCGGCTGTGTTGGGGGTTCTTGCTAAACTGACTTAGCAGAGTTCTTGCTAAAACTGGATTTTACGAGGATGTACACAGATGGTTCAGGTGCCTGGGTTTGGTCAAGCGGAGAATCTTTTGTCACCAGTCCCCATATGCACACCCCGTTCCTGCAGCATTTGGACTGCGGAAGAGCAAGACTGAGGAGAGAGGGAGAGTGGAGGAGAAACTTGATTCATAGCCCTGGACGGAGTCTTCTAGAACATCCAGTCCAATGGTCTCATTGTACAGATGAAGAAAATGAGTCACGGTGCTGGGCTCTGGCCAAGGTCAAAAACATCCAGGTCCACAGACTCTCAAGCTAGACAGATTCTTTGTGCAAGACAGCCAAGGGCAGAAGGGGCCAGAGAATGGATCCCCAGTCCTGCCACCTTCAGCAGTAATGGGGTGGGGTGCCCTCCAAGCCAGCTGGAAACCAGAGGCCAGGGGTCGGGGGGAGGCGAAGCAGGCTGGAAATGGAGTCCCAGAGAAACAGTAGCTAGATGTTTCCAGAAAGATCTGGTGCCCCTCCACCCCCATTTGCTCTAATGACTACTGCCCGTATTTTCAGTTCCGGCAGCCGGGGTGGCTGGTGAAATCCATCAGCTGTCAGGCCTCTCTGGGGAGCTCGGCCAGCTGCCTGAAGACTCCAGTGCTTTCTCTGAGGCTGGGCCAGCAAGGGAGGGGCTGGCTCAGCCGCACTGGGCACAAGCCTGCCAAGGGCGTGGCTAGTGTGGCCAAAACCTGGGGTGTAGAGCAAGAGGAGGAGGCTGGTCTTGGGGCTTCTGCAGAGTGCCCCAGACTCTGGAGACAGGGGCAAGAGGAGGGTCCCCGCCATGAAGGAATCTGCAGACCTTGAAGAGAGTAATGAAAAGGGGATGGGGCTGAGGCCTGTCCTGCTGTGGCTTCTGGGAAATCCCTGGGTAGGGGAGAGTTGTCTTTTTTATTTTTATTTTTTTGCAGTGCTGGGGATGAAACACAACACCTACTTGTGCTAGGCAAGTGCTCCACCAGCGACCTATACCCTCACCCCGAGTTATTCTTTTTTTTTCTTTTCTGTGATGCTAGAGATTGAACCCAGGGGCATTCTGTTGTTCTCTTTATCCCAGAAACACTACCCCTAGAAGCTCAGTGCCCTGATGCTGAAACCAGTCACAGACCACCAAAGAATGCTGGGGCAAGCCGGGCACAGTGGTGCATGCATGTAATCCCAGTACTTGGAAGGCTGAGACAAGAGGATCGCAGGTTCAAGGCCAGCCTCAGCAACTTAGCAAGACCCTGTTTCAAAACAAAAGCTGAGGTGTAGCTCAAAGGTAGAATGCCCCTGGGTTGAATCCCCAGCACCACAAAAAAAAAAAAAAAAAAATGGTGGAGTAGGTGGGCACTGCCACCCAGCTCTGGCTCTACTTGCTAAGCCCAGCTGCTGCTAAGTGGGTAGTCCAGCCTCCTGGAAGAAAGACACTTGGTCAAGGCTGCAAGGGAGCCAAGAGGGCCTGGCCCAACCCTCCCTGTCCTGACCTCTGCCCTTGGGTCTGGAAGGCCTTGGCCCAGTGCTTCCCTGTGCTGCCTGGGAGGTCTCTCCCTGATGGATGGAGAAGTGGGAGCCTGAGCCTGAGTCCCTCCCACCCCTTACTAGCTCTGTGACCTTCGGCCAATTCTGAGCCTCAGTCTTCTCATCTGAAAAATGAGACTCTCCTGAGCTACTTTGATATGCCATAAAGCACATCCAACTGGGTCATTCTCACAGTTCTAAGTGGCAGTACCCAAAATGAAAGGCCCTTATGAAAACACTGAGCCCATCTGGGCACCAGGCACTTGACACACCTTATTGTGTTTGGGAGTCGCCGCAACGCTGTAAAATGGGGAAGAGCGTTACGAGCCCCTTTTTGCAGGTGGGGACATGTGGGTGGAGCAATCACCAGGTGGGTGAACAGCAGCACCAGATTCAAGCCCAGCCCTGACCCCAAAACCCAGTTTCTCCCCTACCTCCTCCTTACCCCCATGCTGCCCCCGGGTCCCCTCCCTTGAGCTGGGCAGGTTGGTCAAGGAGTCATCCCTCAAGAACCACCCACTGAAGATTCTGGGTGAGCGAGTGGCTCCCTGTACACCCTAGGTTGCACAACTTCCCCTGGCCCAGCCAGCAGGGATGGATCCTCCCCGCCCTGGATTCAGGCAAGATGAAGGGAGCTTGTGTCTACAAAGTGCTGGCAGCCAGCAGGCAGCGCCCCCAGAGCGTGGCTGGGCCTGGCAAGGCTACACTTGAAAGCACCTGTGACCACACTTGACAGCTCCCTCTGCGCTGGGGCGCCTGGGGCTCCAGTCTGGGCCAAGGTGGGCAGGCAGAGGCAGATGGATCCCTCCCTGCCTTCTGACCTCACCCTGAATTTATAGAGCTGGGGCTAGGTGGGGCTAGGAGTGCTGAGAACAAAGGCCTGGGGCTTCCTCAAGCAGAGACCTTTAGAGGGGTGGCCAGGAGCTCCCACCTGAGACCTTTTTGGGTTCATGACATGACTCAACATGGAAGGTGGGGCAGAGGACAGAGTGTTTTCTGCTCTGGGCCCTTGAGAGCCCCAGACCTTGGTGGTCTCTCTGGGGTGACCTCAGACTCATGACCCAGCTCCAGCTCTACTCCGATGTGGAGCAGGTAGGTAGCAAAGATAGGCACCTATGAGCTCTTTCTCAAAAAGCAAGTGGAAGCCAGGTGGAGTAGCACATGCCTATAATCTCAGTACTTGGGAATGTGAGACAGGAAGATTGCAGGTTCGAGGCCAGCCTCAGCAACTTAATGAGACCCTGTTTCAAAATTTTAAAAAATGAGAAGGGCTAGGAGCCGAGCATGGTGGGGCATGCTTGTAATCCCAGCATTTGAGAGGCTGAGACCGGAGGATCTGGGTTCGCGGCCAGCCTCAGCTACCTAGTGAGGCCCTGTGCAACTTAGTGAGACCCTGTTTCAAAATAAATAATAAAAATAGGGCTGGGGGTATAGCTCGGAGGTAGAATGCCCCTGAGTTCAATCCCCAGTACCGAAAAAGAGAGAGAGAGAGAGAGAGAGAGAGAGAGAGAGAGAGAGAGAGAAGGGCTGAGGATGTAGTTTGAAGGTAGAATATTCCTGGGTTCAATCGAAAGAAGGAAAAAGAAGGAGGAAAAAGACAGACAGGCTAAGGGTATAGCTCAGAGGTAGAATCCCCTTGGGTTCAGCTGGGCGTGGTGGCACATGCTTGTAATCCCAGTACTTGGGGAGCTGAGACAGGAAGATCACAGGTTCGAAGCCAGCCTCACCAACTTAGTGAGGCCCGCCGCAACTTAGTGTGACCCTGCTTCCAAATAAAAAATAAAATTGGGTTGGGAGTGTAGCTCAGAGGTGGAAGGCCCCTGGGTTCCACCCCTAGTACAAAAAAAAAAAAAAAAAAAAAAGAATCCCCTTGGGTTCAATCCCCAATACCACAAAAAGGGGGAAACTGAGGCTCATCAGGCGAGTGGCCTGGAGTCCAGCTGCCAGGCCCTCAGAGGTCTCATCAAAATGAGTGTCCTGGAGTCTGGACCTGGGCAGGACAAGGCCTCCTACAGAACTGGCAGGAGTAGAGCCTCCGCCCTGGGACAGGGGTAGCAAGCAGGCAGAGGAATGAGGGGAAGTGGGGAGCTCAGGGTCCACAGTGGTGAGCCCGACTCTGCTACTGTTTTCCTGAGACAGTGGTCAGTCACTTCATCTCTGTGAACCTCCATTTCCTCAGCTAAAGAGGAGGGATCACAGCACCTAGGTCAGGGGAGAAGAAAGGCTCCAACAGGTCTCACCTATGCAGGTAGCAGAGAGGCCACGTCAGGATTAGGGAGGAAGTCTAGGGGCAGCACCTCCCTTGGAGCTGGGAAATGGGAGACCTAGACCCCAGAGGAGGTCAGATGGAGGAGGAGGCATTGGGGGTAAGCTTCAGGCTCCAGGAAAATGGGTATGAACTCTACCCCCTTGGACCTTGGCCTTCGGCGCTGTGGGTATCAAGAGCCAAGGCGTGGTGGCACATGCCTGTAATCCCAGTACTTGGGAGGCAGACAGGAGGATAGAAGTTCAAGGCTAGCCTCAGCAAGGCACTGTTTCAAATTTAAAAGTAAAATAGTACTAGGGGTATAGCTCAGAGGTAAGATTTCTCTGGGTTCCATCCCCAGTACCACAAATGGGGGAGGGGGGTTTTGAGATCATAATCTGCAAAATGGGAAACTGAGGCCTAAAGGGAGGGGCATTGGCCAAAATCATACAGGAAGCCAACAGCAAGCTCAGACTAGATTCAAATTTGTTGCACCTGAGGTTGCCTGGCCAAGGCTTCTTAAGGAAAAATAGATATAATGGGGAGATTTGACAATAACCTCCCTCCTGACACCTCTTCTCAGCACTGGGGTGTGTGGGGGGGAGGTGTTCTGCTCTGCGTCAACCCCACTGTTTGGAGCAGGAGGGAAACAGCTAAACCATGCTACCTCTCCAATTCCAGGCACATAACAGTAACTAACAATTATGACGCACTAGGCTCTAGGCTAAAGTCTTCGCTTGCATGAAGTCACCTAATGATCCGGCCAGTCAATGACGTCAGCATTATCACCACCCAGGAGTTCAGATGGGGAAAGTGAGGCACAAAGAGTCGAATACGCACAAATTCATCTCCTGGGTGGCAGATCTATGGAACCCAGGCAGTCTGCCCGGGATCCTACACTCCCAACTGTTTTAAGTCACGTCTCATCGCAGACCCCCCTGTGGTCCAAACCTGCTGCCGCCGGCTTCCTAGTGGTGGGGCCCGCCCCGCCCGTCCCACAACAAGTAACCCAACCTCTCTCCGCGGTGACCTTCTTAACAAAAGGATGGGACGGGACACAGGCCACCGCCTGCCGTGCTGTAACGCCCAGGCTACCAGTACCTAGCGCTGGGCACCACTCCAACCTCGGTGCTCCAGTCATTTGTTTTCTTAAACAAGAGAAGTTTCCAGATGTAGGCAGAACCTTCCTCGCCCCGCCCGCCCGCCACCCCCTGTAATCTGGGGGGAGGAATGCAAGGGGAGGGGCGGCCCCCAGCCGGTCATTGCCATTAATAGAGACCTGAAGCACCGCCTGCTAAAAATACCCGGCTGGCGGCCCATAAAAGCGCACCCGGGGCCCCAGCCCAGCACTTCTCCCAGCCTCAGCCCGACGCGCAGAGTAGAGACGAACCGAGCCAGCATGACCGAGCGCCGCGTGCCCTTCTCGCTCCTGCGGAGCCCCAGCTGGGACCCTTTCCGCGACTGGTACCCGGCCCACGGCCGCCTCTTCGACCAGGCCTTCGGGCTGCCCCGGCTGCCCGAGGAGTGGTCGCAGTGGTTCGGCCCCAGCGGCTGGCCCGGCTACGTCCGCCCGCTGCCCGCCGCCGAGGGTCCGGCAGCCGTGGCCGTGGCCGCGCCCGCCTACGGCCGCGCGCTCAGCCGGCAGCTCAGCAGCGGCGTCTCGGAGATCCGGCACACGGCCGACCGCTGGCGCGTGTCCCTGGACGTCAACCACTTCGCCCCCGAGGAGCTGACGGTCAAGACCAAGGACGGCGTGGTGGAGATCACAGGTGAGCCCCCGGTCCCGGCGGAGGACGAAGCTGGCGGGCTGAGCGCGGGCCTCCCCGCGGCTGGGCTGGGGCTGGAAACTAGGGGCCCGAGCTTGGGGAGTTAAAAGTTAGCCCAGGACCGGGAGGTCGGAGCCCTGCTTCCAGGCTGATTTCGCTCGCCTCGGAATGCGGTGGCTCCTCAGGGCCTAGCCGACCCTAAAGACTTAACAACGCCCCATCCCCAAATAAGCAGGTGCTGCGCGGCACCGCCCGGGTCCCAGGCTCGGGCCGCAGAGGGGGCGTGTGCTTGGCTCTTTGTGCGCATGCGCACATATGTCTCCAGGCCGCGCCAGGGCTGAGCTCAGCTATGCACCCCCCCACCCCTCTGTCCTAAAACCCTGAATCGAACTTTCCGGGAAGTTAGGAAGGCCCAGACAGTCAAGCACCTCCGGCCCAAACTTCTTTGTCAATTTCTGTCCTCCTTGAAACCTAGCCACTTCTGAGCAGGTGGTGGGACCTCTGGGCAGTGTGGCGGGTTGGGATGCTCGGGAGCCCCCTTCCCGCAGTCTCTGACCTCCTAACCTCCCTATCCCCTCAGGCAAGCACGAGGAGAGACAGGACGAGCACGGCTACATCTCCAGGTGCTTCACTCGGAAATACACGTGAGTCTTGGCGCCACATGTGGGGTGCGGAGGGGATTCAAAGGGGAAGACTGGGGAAGGGGAAAGGAGGAATGTGTAATCTTACCCTCCCTCTCTGCATGTCCAGGTTACCCCCAGGTGTGGACCCCACCCTGGTCTCCTCCTCCCTGTCCCCTGAGGGCACGCTCACCGTGGAGGCTCCGATGCCCAAGCCAGCCACGCAGTCAGCGGAGATCACCATCCCTGTCACCTTTGAGGCGCGTGCCCAGCTTGGGAGCCCAGAAGCTGGGAAATCCGATCAGTCTGCAGCCAACTAGAGACTGGTGTCCTGCTGCCCACCCCCAATAGCCGTCACTGGCCATCCCCCTCTGCTACTCTGTTTGCTCTTTTGATACATGTACCTTCTGTTTTTCTCAAATAAAGTTAAAAGCAACTGCTTGCCATTGCCTCAGATCCTGGTGTTTGTGGGGGACACGGCCCTGTTCTCCGGCCTCATGTTGGTAAGGGAGAAGGAATGATTGTAACCTGGCAATTCAAACTTCAAGGGCCAGGGGTAGGGGAAGTCAGGAGGAGGAGCACTTGTCCCCAGCATGGGCACTCAGGGGCCTACTGAGGCTGGGTCAGGGGAAGAGGAACTTAGCAGGGGAGGGAAGCTTCCTGGGAGCTTGGAGCCCCTTACTGACTTCACTGTTCTCCCAGAGATGGGCAGGACCATGGAGAAGGAAGAGGAGGTGTGGCACCTCTGGTGGCTTTTTTTTTTGTGTGTGTGTGGTACTGGGGATTGAACTCAGGGGCATTCTACCTTCGAGCTATACCCCCAGTCCTATTTTTTATTCTTTTTTTTTTTTTTTTTGCGGTACTGGGGATTGAACTCAGGGGCATTCTACCTCCGAGCTATACCCCCAGACCTATTTTTTATTCTTTATTTTGAAACCGAGTCTCACTAAGTTGCGGAGTGCCTCACTAGGTAGCTGAGGCTGGCCGCGAACCCGGATCCTCCGGTCTCAGCCTCCCGAATGCTGGGATTACAAGCGT
>PVLC010050057.1:0-10332 GCA_004027655.1 Graphiurus murinus | reverse complement strand
GAGCTATACTCCCAGCCCTATTTTTTATTCTTTATTTTGAAACCAGGTCTCACTAAGTTGCAGAGGGCCTCACTAGGTAGCTGAGGCTGGCCGAGAACCCAGATCCTCCGATCTCAGCCTCCCGAATGCTGGGATTACAAGAGTGCGCCACCACGCCCAGCTCAGCCCTTTTAATTTTGACACAGAGTTTCCCTAAATTTCTGAGGATGGTCTCAGACTTGTGATCCTCCTGCTTCAGCTTCCTGAGAAGCTGGGATTACCTGAGTGTACCACCAGACCTGGCCTCTATCTGTATTTCTACATTTATCTTATTTACCTTTAGTTTTTACAAGGGGAAAAGTATTACACATATTACAAATATTACACATTTTGCCCTTTTTTTCCACTTCCATCCTGAAGCCATTCCATATCCTCTGTCATGCTCATTCTTTTGTACAGCTGTGTAGATGTACCAGAGTTTATTCAATCCACTCCCTGTAGACAGACGTGGGTTGCTTCTGATTATTTGCTATTACAAACAATTCTGCAATGGAATACTTTGTTGTGCTGTATTTGTGGAGGTGTAACTTCAGGGGGCATTTCAAGAACCTGGGGTTGCTGAGTCAAAAGCATATGTCCCTTTATAGGACAGCTCTTTTTGAAACCTTGATCTGATGCTGTGACAGTGATTTCCTGTGGTCAGGATTATGACCTTAGACTTTCGTCCTGCCTGACCTTGGCTCCAAGCATACACAGTCAGCCTTCCCTGCGGAGGCTGTTTCTCTCCATGGGGTGTTCCTCTGAATTGCTTCCCTTGTCTGGATCACAAATGAATTCACCATCTATTGCAAGCTCTGCCCCCTGCCCCCCATGAAGCCTTCCCTGAAATTATCAAACAAAATCCCCTTTTGTTACTTAAGTCTCCATTAATCATTTCCTGGGAAGAACAACTCAGAGACCAAGACCCAGTCCTGCTTTCAGGGACTCCACAGTGTGGTGGGTGCTTGGGGAGGGACCCCGATTCTGTGCCGCTGAAGGCAGAGAGGCGGTGCCCCTGTAGGTAAGGGTGGGCAGAGAAAGCATTCCGAGAGGCAGAGATGCCTGAACTGGGACCTGAAGGATTCCTGGGAGGTGCAGAGCCCAGGGCAGGTCAGGGTTGGTGGAAAGTGTCTCAGGATCAGATGTTCATGTTAGAAAACGTCTCTTCTGCCAGGCGTGGTGGTGCACGGTTGTAATCCCCGTACTTGGGAGGCTGAGACTGGAGGATCTGGGTTCTCAGCCAGCCTGAGCTACTTAGTGAGGCTCTCTGCAACTTAGTGAGAACCTGTTTCAAAATAAAAATTATAAAATAGGACTGGGGGTGTAGCTCGGAAGTAGAATGCACCTGGGTCCAATCCCTAGTATCACAAAAGAAAGAAAAGAAAAGAAAAGAAAATGTTTCTTCCCACATGCTCAAGAACATTGTTCGAATAAATGAAGTACTGGGTAGAAAATGGATTGCAGGACAGACGAGGAGGCACGGAGACTACTAGGATCTCTTGCAGACATCCAGGATACAAGTGCAGTCCAAAGTCAAGTGTGCGGGCAGGGTGATCATAGGTACCGTTGGCAGGTCTGGTGTTGACTAGACGTGGGGACATGGATGGGGTGTGTGTAAGTCTACACTCCTTGAAGCCTCACATTTCTGGTTTGAAGAACTGGATTCATACTGGTGCCTTCGATGAGTCAGGTAATTAAAAAAAATAAATTGGGTTTTATACGCTTCTTTTTACTCATGTTTTATTTGAAGTACCTGGGGTTCATTCAAGTGGACACATCTAATAGGGAGCTTATATGAAAGGTCAGAGGACTCGTCCAGGCTGAAGATCATAGATCCGTGGGTGGTGAAGCTTCTCGTGGGAGCAAGACGTCAGTGGAGCCCCAAACTCAGAGGAAATCAGAGGAACTGCCACATTTATAAATGTGTTGGAAGAAACAGACCAAGGAGGCGTGTCCAGAGAGGTAAGAGGAAAGCCAGGAGCTGGTGCCAAAGAAACCGAGTACACTTCTAAGGAAGGAGGAAATGGTTAGTGAGTCAATTGATTCCCAAGAAGGCAAGTCAGAGGAGGATGTACAAGGTCCCCTGAGGACACAGTCAGTAAAGAACAGCATCAGTGAGTGGAGGGGGCAGAAGCGAAATTCCAAGCATTGAGAGACAGCAGAGTAGAAGGCAGGGGGATACAGTCAGGTTTTGCTCCATAAGCCATAGGGAGGAATTGATAATGAGGGATGGGTGGATGGATGGATGGATGGACGGATGGACGGAGGAAGAGGGAGCCCTTTCAAATAGGGTCTGTCATTTTCCATTGTGCCTCAGGATCCAGCGAGGGAGGAAGAACTCTGCCATGGGACAGAGGGGTGGAGGAGGAATGTGACAACTGCCAAATAAACACACCGTTCAGAGAAGCCAGCCAAAGCTGGGCCCACAGTATCTGGACCGGAACCCATCTTCCTTCTGCAGAAGGAAGCGGAGTTGGGAGCTAAGTTAACTGTGGAATTTCCGAGGTTGGAGGATGTTCATGGCAAATTCTTTTTATTTATTTATTTTTTCATTCATGAAAAAAGAGTTGGCATTAAGTGATTCCCTCCCACAGAGGAAACGCTTAATTTAGCCTTATGTTCACAGTTGAAAATATCCCTGAGTTTTGAAGGCTTCTCTTGGGTTGTTTGTTGCCCTTGAACATGGCAGGATGTTAAAATCATACTCTTTGTGTCTTGATTTTAGCAGAGAGCCAAAGAGAATAGGTGGACCCATTCCAACCTCAATGCCCAGAGGAAGTCCTCCTAGACCACTGGTAGGCGATGTGGAAAGAGGTTTTTGAAAACCAGCTTTGGGAACCTTAGATGGTCTCATCCTTTGGCCCACAAAATGGGTTGGTGAGCAGAGTTGAAAGTTAGAGAATTTCTTTGGAGGCACTTGTACTCTGGGTCTGTTTCCCTTGGGATGAGATAGACGGGTGCTTCCCCCTCGTTTATAGTAAATGAGACGTGCTTCCGTGGCACCACACACAGAAAAACCCTTGGCCCCTGCCCACGCCGATGGCCCTAAAGTCCTATCTAATTAATGACTCTAGTGCAAAGTTCATGAGGGCTGGATAAACCTCTCTGTGTTCAGTGGCCTACAAAATAAAAGCTGAGTTATCTGATCTACACCACATATAAGGATGTGTACAATGCTGAAGTGAAAACACTGTAATTGCAATAAGAAAAACCCCTCTCATTTGACAAATGGGAGACGGGGAACCCATGCACCCATCCTTGGCCAGCGGTTGGTCTGTGGTCAGCAGCTATTGTCAAGTCCCACCGGTGGCAGGATCATGACTCTCCCCCGCCTCTGACAATGGAGAGAGTCCTTCCGCCAGTCCAGGTGGTCCTGCTCGTTTCTTCTTGACCTTGGCATTGCCCCTTGGACATGAATTCTTCTCAATTTAAATGGGTGCCCTGCCTGGCTTCTGCATAGCTTTCATGATTGCTTTAGTTTGCAGAACAGGGTTGGAGTTTCTTTAATCACTCAGCCCCTCCAAGGGGTTCCTCCCTGGAGGGTGTTAAGGTTCAGACCTGGAAGGCTCCCTCCCCAAAGCGCATGTATTGAAAGTGTGGTCTCCGACGCAGCAAGGTCCAGAGGTGGAGCTTTTAGGTCCTGCTTGGACTGTGAAGGCTGCAACCTCGTCAGTGAACTGATCCATGGGATGGATTACTACTTTGAATGGATCCCTGGGTGGTAACTGTGGGCAGATGGGGCATGGCTGGGGTAAATCTGGAGGGATGTGGCCTTGAGGAGTCTCTCTGACCTGGGCCCCTTCCTCTCTCTGCTTCCTGGCTGCCATGATGAGCAGCTCTCCTCTGCCCCACCCTGCTGCCATGATGTGTCTGTCTTGGAGTCCACCACCATGGACCGAGACTCTGAACCCATGAGCCAAATAAACCTGCTCTCATCCAAGTTGTCCTTGTCGGGCATTTGGTCACAGCGACAGAAATCTGACCAGGACAGAAGGTTTTGGATGTATTTGTTCACATGCAATTTAAAAAAAAATTTTTTTTGGTACTAGAGATTGAACCCAGGTGCATTCTACCTCTGAGCTATACTCCAACCCTTTTAAAAATTATTATTATTTAAATTATGAAACAGAGTGTCACTAAGTTGCTGAAGCTGGCCTTGGACCTGCAACCTTCCTGTCCCAGCCTCCCATGTACTGGGCTTATAGGCATGCAGCATTGTGCCTGGCTGTTCACATGCAATTCGATGTTTAAGTCGCCTTGCCCAAAGAATACCTTTTTAAGAAAATAGACATTTATTGGTGCCTTGTAATCATCTGTCATAATGAAGTGGTAGGAACATATACACACACAGCGTTTGGCTGGCGCGTCTCTCTCCAGATCCCACCCTGTTCTTCCTTCTCCCTGTACATAATATGAACTCAGTTTTGATGACTTCATATATGAATGCAACATCATTTGAAGTCTTTCCTTCATTAAGTCCTCCCTTTCACCTCCCCACCTCCCTCCCTCCCTCAGTCCCCTTTCACGATTCCACTGGTATCTCCCCTCATTTATCTGAAATCCCTTTTATTTCCTGCCTTCTCTCTGGCTTCCACATGAGTCAACACATATGGTCCTGTACTTTCTGAGACTGGCTAATCTTGCTTAACATAATATTCTCTAGTTCCATCCATTTTCCTGTGACATAATTTTGTTCTTATTTATGGCTGAGTAGAATTCCATGTGTGTATATAGCACAATCCATTCATCTTCTTGACGGACACAGAGGCGGGTTCCAGAGTTTGGCTATTGTGACTTGTGCTGCTTTAAACGTGGATATGCGGGTATCGCCGTAATATTCTGACTTCAGTTCCTTTGGAAAGATCTCCGGGAGAGGCGTAGCTGGGTCATATGGCGGTTCTGCTCCCAGTCTTTTGAGGAACCTCCACACCGATCTCCACAGTGACTGTGCTAATTTGCCATCCCACCAACAGTGTGTAAGGGTTCCTATTTCCCCACATCCTCACTGGCACTTATTATTGCTTGTATTCTTGATGATTACCATTCTGACTGAAGTTAGGTGAAACCTCAGTGTCATTTTGGAATATCTTTAACATTTGAAAACTTTTGTGTGTGTGTGTGTGTGTGGTACTGGGGATTGAACCCAGGAGCATTCTATCTCTGAGGTACATCCCCAGCCCTATTTTGTTTTTTGTTTTGAAACAGGATCTCACTAAATTGTGGAGGGCCTCACTAAGTTGCTGAGGCTGGCCTTGAACCTTCGATCCTCCTGTCTTAGCCTCCCAAGTACTGGAGTGACAGGTGTACACCATCCCCTGCTGAAAACTTTTAGCCTTCATTCATTTCATTCATTGTGACAACCACCCTTATTCAGCTTAATGACAGCCTACGGGATAATCGAGTTGGCTGTGAAGGTGGTGGCTGTATCCTGACCTTGGTTCCTGGTCAGGTGTCACAGCACAGCCAAGAACTCCCCCCGTAAGTCTTGTTGAGATCTTGGGGTCTTCGTCTCATTTCTTGCTGAGGATGTCTTTTTGAAGTCACAAATTATAGATACCCAGGTATCTGGGATGATTGCCAAAGTAGTGGACTGTTAGAAACATTACTAAACCATACTCAATATTGTCCATTTTTCTTTTATTCTATAGCAATAGACATTTTTTTTTCTGGGTGCTTAATTGCCCACCATGACCTTTCTTCCTAGTTTCTCCTCTAGCCCTTTGTGACAAGGTATTCAGGTCAATGGGGCACAAGTAGGAGTAATGTATACAGCTCCCTGGTTGTATTTTTATTTTTATTTTTTTATTTTATTTTTTTTTGCGGTACTGGGGATTGAACTCAGGGGCATTTTACCTCCGAGCTACACCCCCAGCCCCTTTTTATTCTTTATTTTGAAACCGAGTCTCACTAAGTTGCGGAGTGCCTCACTAGGTAGCTGAGGCTGGCCGCGAACCCGGATCCTCCGGTCTCAGCCTCCCGAATGCTGGGATTACAAGCGTGCGCCACCACGCCCGGCTCCTGGTTGTATTTTTAAAAGGAAGTTTACCAGTGTTGATTCTACAATTATTTATTTACTTCAAATTCTTTCTTGAATGTTGCTGCTTTATTTCTGAGTTTTCCTATTCTGATTTATGTTGCTATTTCAGATCTTACATAATTTCCCAATATCTTTTAGCTCATTTCCATATAGTAGACGATATACATTTTTTTTTTTAAGTCTGTTTTGTTGGTGTGACTTTCTGGCTGTGTTCATTCTCCTAGGAATGTTATTTTGATCCTTATTCTCTCTCTCTCTCTCTTTCCTTACAATAACATTGTATGGAATTTGGCCTTGATAATTTGCTGTTGCTTATTCTATGTGAAGTTGGTTTTCCTGAACTTTTAGAAGGAGGCTGGCCAGGACTTCCTGTACAAGACGGATAGCTGCAGTGCCAGAGGGGATCCTTGCCTAGTCTAGAATTTGAAGGGTAAAAATTTAATGTTGCTGGGCGTGGTGGTGTATGTCTGTAATCTCAGTAATTGGGAGGCTGAGACAGGAGGATTGCAGGTTTGAGGACAGACTCAGCAAGTAGTGAGACTCTCAAGCAATCTTACTGGGAATTGAGCCCAGGGATTGACTGGTGCTTGCTAGGCAAGTGCTGTACCAGCTACATCCCCAACCTTTTTTCTTTATTTTGAGGCAGGGTCTCACTAAATTGCCCAGTTTGGCTACTAGGAATTGAACCCAGGGACATTCTACCTCTGAGCTACACCCCCAGCTCTGTTTTATTCTTATTTTGAAACAGGATCTCACAAGGTTGATGAGAGTCTCACTACTTACTGGGGCTGTCCTTGAATCTGCCATCCTCCTGTCTCAGACTTCCAAGTACTGGGATTACAAGCATGCGCCACAATGCCCAGCTCTTAAGTATGGTTTTTAAAATTCTTTTATTGGTACTGGAGGTTGAATCCAGAGATATTCTACCTACAACACACAAATCCCCAATCCTATTTTATTTTTTATTTTGAAACAGCTAAGTTGCTGAGGCTGGCCTTGAACCTGTGATCTTCCTGTTTTGGTACTGGCAAGTACTGGGATTGCAAGCATGTGCCACCTTGCCAGACTATATATTACATTTTAATGTCGAGCTATTTCTGAATTCTGGAGGTAAATCTAACTAGGGCATGATGTATTATTGCTTTGAATACATTGCTGGATGCAATATGTAGAATTTCATCTTGAATGTTTATAAATGATATTGGGGATGGGCATGGTGGGTACATGCCTGTAATCCTAGCACTTGGGGGCTGCGTCAGGAGGACCACAAGTTTGAGGCCAGCCTCAGCAACTTAGTGAGACGCTCAGCAACCTAGTGAGATCCTGTTTCAAAACAAAACAAAAGGGCCAAGGGTATAGTTTGAAGGGAGAACACCCCTGGGTTCAATCCCCAGTACTACCCCCCCCAATAAAACTCTCCCCAAAAACAAAAAAACAAGATATTGGTCTGTGACTTTTCTTTCTTATTTTGTTCTTGTTTGCCTTGGCTATCAAGGTTTTTCTAGCCTCAAAAGATGAATTGGGGCATGTTATTTTCTTCTTTTCTGAAACAGTTTGTATGAGATTGGTATGAGCTGTTACTTGAATGGTTTGAAGAAACTTCCCATTAAACCATCAGAACTTGCTGGGCATGGTGGTGCAGGTACTTGGGAGGCTGAGGCAGGAGGATGGGCAAGCCTGGACAACGTGGTGAGTTCAAGGCCAGCCTGGACAACTTACTGAGAACCTGTCTCAAAATGAAAAATAAATAAGTGCCAGGGAGGTAGGGCAGTGGTAGAGTGCCGCCGGGTTCAGTCCTCAGTGAAGGGTGTGTGTGGGGGGAGGGGGAGGGCACTCCCAGAACTTATTTTTTAATGGGTAGATTTTAAAACTCAATACATTTCCTCCTGGTTCAATTCTGAGTTTTGGGGCAACTGGAATGTGCTGCCTTCCTCTATTCTGCTATTTTTACCAAATGGTTATAAAATTATTTAACTTTATTTATTTATTTATTTTGCAGTATTAAGGATTGAACTCAGGGGCATTCTACCTCCGAGCTACACCCCCAGCCCTAGTTTTTATTCTTTATTTTGAAACAGCGCCTAACTAAGTATCTGAGGCTGGCCACAAACCTGCGATCCTCCTGTCTCAGCCTCCCATGTACTGAGATTACAAGCGTGCGCCACCACGCCCAGCTTCCCAGCCCCTTTTTTTTTTGCTGTACTAGGGATTGACCCCGGGGGCAGTCTACCTCTGAGCTACCTCCCCACTCCTATTTTTTATTCTTTATTTTGAAACAGGTTCTCACTAAGTTGCAGAGGGCCTCACTAAGTAGCTGAGGCTGGCTGCAAACCCAGATCCTCCTGTCTCAGCCTCCCAAGTACTGGGATTACAAGTGTGCACCACCATGCCCAGCTTAAAATTATTTAACTTTTCTACTTATTCCCGAGTCATTTCTGATTAAATATATTTTCCTGAGAGTTACCTTTTTCATATAGGTTTTAAAGTATTGTGGCAAATATTATTCATAGTTTATAGCTGCTTATAGTTTAAATTCTATGTTTTTCTGCCATTATGCATTTTTGTTTTTAATATTGTGTTTGTGTCTTCTTTTAATATATTTATATGTATTTAATTTTAAAATCTTGCTATGTCATTCCTCTGCCTTCTTTGAATTTATTTTGTTATCTATTTCTCATATCTAACATGCTTGCATAGCTCAATAATTTTTAGCTTTTTCCCCCCCAAATAGTACCAATTATGATTATTCATCAATCTTATGTCCTGCTTCCTGGAAGTAGAGACTTCTGAGGAATTCTTGTGTACATATGTGATTTATTGAGGAAGGGTGCTCAGAAGAAGGGAACTGAAGGAGCTGGATGAGGCAGAGGAAGGGCCTAGCCTTGTCCTGATCCCATAGAATATTCTAGAGCATGAATGCCACAGATCTGGGCCCACTTTGAAGCAAGTGGGCTGGACTTCAGTATCCCTATTTAGATCGGTGATTGGCTGAAGACCTCTGTGGGAGTAGTGGGTAGGAGCATAATCTCCCAGGTGAGATGCTTCCATCAAGGAAGGGTAATTTTCTGGAGAAGGGGCAGCCATGAGCTTCTAGTAGTCAACACTCGTGGCAACTGGAGGATGAGCACATTGACCCTGTAGAAGGGCTAACGTTGGGGCACCAATAAGTTAGTTTTTTTTTTTTTTTTTTTTGCGGTACTGGGGATTGAACTCAGGGGTATTCTACCTCCGAGCTATACCCCCAGCCCTATTTTTTATTCTTTATTTTGAAACAGAGTTTCACTAAGTTGCGGAGTACCTTACTAGGTAGCTGAGGCTGGCCTCGAACCCGGATCCTCTGGTATCAGCCTCCCAAATGCTGGGATTACAAGTGTGCACCACCACACCCGGCTTAAGTTAGTATTTTTATAATTACATATTTGCAGTAGTTCATGGTTCTATACAGATTTATTCTTTTCTCTATAACTGATATAGAAATGTGTTTAAAAATAACGTAAATGTTGGTTTAGTTATCTTTTTGTTGGATTTATAATTCAATTGTTTTATATTAAGAGAACATTTATAATGCTCATTCCTTGCTATAGCAAACTGCTTAGGGCCTAATATGTGGTCAAGTTTTGTAAATATCACATGATGCTTTTTTTTTTTTCCTTTTGCTGGATACAAAATTATACATATGTCTTTTGGATCAAGCTTAGTAATCTGATTGTTCAAATCACTTAGATTCCTTAAAAGTGTTTAATTCACTGTATGTCTTGATTTTTAAAAGGAGTTTGTTAAGAATTTGCACTAAGATCACAGATTTTTCAGTTTCTTTGTATGTTATCAAAATTTATTTTACTATATTTCATCAATTTTTAAGAACAGCTTTTAGCTAGATGGCAGTGGAAGTGAGAAGAAGGTGGAATGATGTTTTCAATGTGTTGGGGAGAAAATTCATAGAATTTTATACCCAGTTGAAGCATCTTTTAAGAAAGAGGTGAAATAAAGGCATTTTCATAAAATAAAACATCTAACATTTGAATTTGTCTCCAGAAGAACTTTTACTAAAAGAAAAATCAACCCAGCTAGAAGGCCGAGATGAAAAGAAGAAATAGAAAAAAATTATATTTACCTCCTGGCACCAGACATACTCCTTTTTACTGGTTTGCCTCATGCCCAACTTTCAGGAGCTTCTGCCATGGAAAATAAAACCACTGCTATCAAATGCTTTAGGGAATGAAGAAAAAAAGTAATTTCAAGGTCAGAGTGTTTTTTGCTACCAGAAAAACTATAAC
>PVLC010050056.1:0-10159 GCA_004027655.1 Graphiurus murinus | reverse complement strand
ATACACAGCCCAGGGGTTGAGGTCAGTTACTCATAATTGGGGCATCTGCTAATCTGATAAACTATTGCAGAATATATTCTCAAGGGGAGGGTGAATTCACTCCAAATTCTCACACAGGGGATGTGATAAGAGGTATGGGGAAATAGACTTCTAAACATGAAAGTGCTTTGAAACTACATAACAATCCACTCTATGATTTCAAATCACTATCTAAATTATGTTTTTTTTTTTTTACGTATTTGTCCTAAATCCAATTTAACAAGAAATATCCCTAGAATTAAGCAAATAAGCATAATAATATATTACTTGATATAATACTATCTACATAATTAGTAAAATACCAAAAATTATATTTCTTAACCATTCAAATAGACCATCCTGAGAAATTGTTTTTTTTTCTCATTAAATACCAGCTTTATAACACTCCATGGGGTACGAGTACTCATTGCATGATTCAAAATATGTGCAGCATTTAGAGTAGCCATTATTATTAGAAAATTCTATGCTGCGTGTTCCTTTTTTAGGGTTTGTAAAGTATTTGTAACTCAGTAGTTTTCTGAGTTCTGAGTAAGATGTTCTTTTACTTCATGCAGGTGACTTACGGTTTTATTGGCATCTATCATTTTGATACTGGTTGTCTTATAGATTTTTTTTTTTTGGTACTGGTGATTGAACCCAGGGGCATTCTACCTTTAAGTTATACCCTCAGCACTTTTTATTTTGCAATAGTCTTGTTAAGTTGACAACTGTCTCGCTAAATTGCTGAAAGTGGCTTTGAACCTGTGAACCTCTTGTCTCCGCTTCCCATTTACTGGGGTTATATGCATGTGTCACCATGCCTGTTTGATACTAGTTGTTTTAATATACAATATTTCATTTATAATTTTTATTATTTTTCTCTTTAATTGCCCTTGAAAACTATCCTTTACTTCCTAAGATTCATAGTATCCTTACTTTGTGAGTAAAATTCATAGTATATTCTAATTTCACACAACCATGTAATACAAAATCATGCTATAGTAGTAGGATTTTTAAAGCATGCTAAGATTGTAAATGATAGGAGCATTAGACACTAGTGCATTGTTATAGATACTGGACCATTGATACTTCAATAAGTCTTGTGATTATGTAGGTGTCATGAATCCATGAAGTTAATTGATGCACTGGGACATGATATCCATCAATTATAATAGGAACTTGAGTTGCCTGCAGGCTCCATTCTCCTTTCTGATACTGGGAAATTGAAATGGTATGATACCCCAATGTCATGTCACCTCTTTTAGGTGATAGGATTCTAATTTTACATGCACTTAGGGAATCACATCCATTAAAATATGTTGTCTAGTTTTGATCTATTGGGATTATCTGGGCTGACTAATATGCTCCTGTGCTCATTGCTTATCCACAGGTGTTCTACATATCTCTTAACTAAACGTGGAACATCTGACATTCATCCCTGATGCACAAATTCCAGGTGTATCTGCAACTGCTTGTTGTTTATAGCATTTTCTCCTGAAGCTTTTTAAAGGATAATGAAGGCTTTCAGAGTTTATATTTCAGAACTTTGTATGTTGGCAATCAAATTTGAAGTGATATTAAGTTGAGCTGAAATATTTAATAAAACTCTCAGTTTATCTTGTTTTTCTCAATATTTATAAAATCAAGAGCCAATTTATAGGATATGAGAATATAGCAACTTCAATTAGACTACCTATAATGGTACCTAGAAGGAATTACAGGGGTTGCCTTCCATTTAGAGAATCAATTCTGTTGTAGGTTGTAATAGAAAAATAAAACACATTAGTAGTTTATAAATACTTAGTTGATATTTTAGAAGCCTGGGCACCTGTTTCACTAAACCTTACTATATGCTTGAATAATAAGAGGCAGAAATGATCTTTGGTCATTGGCACTTTAATCCTTGGTTTGGAAACGGATAGAGTCAAATAATAGCCTGCTGTAAAGCACCATGAATAATGTAGGGAAAAATAACTGTATCACCAATATGATCTCTATAAAGTTGGCTAATTGTTTTAAAATCAGAGCATAATACCAATGAATTTACATTCAATCTTTTGATAGGAGACTGTACATCTTCCATTGCCAACTGTGGGTGAGTTAAATGGTCAATATCTGCCCATCTGTTATAGTTTGGATCTGGAATGTTCCCAAAATGCTCATGTGTCAAGAGCTTGGACCCCATACAACAATGTCCGGAGGAGGAGCTCTGGAGACATGATTGGACTGAGAGGGCTCTGAATCATCTATGGAGAAATCTATTGATGGGTTCCTAATTGAATGAACTATTGGAAGGTGATGGGAACTTTAGGCGATGGAAACAATTTGGTGAAAGTAGGTCACTGGAGGTGTGCCCTGGAAGGATATAGCTTGTCCCCTTTCTTTTTTCTCTCTGTCTCCTGGCTGTCATGAGTGAGCAGTTTTTCTCCACGGTGTCCTGCACCATGATGTTCTGCCTCACCACAGGTCCAGAAACCATGGAGCCAGCTCGTAATAACTGAAACCATGAGCCAAAAGAAATCTTATCTCTTTAAGTTGTTTAGCTGTTTTTCCTGGGTATTTTGTCACAGTGACACAAAGCTAACACACCATCCATTTTCACTTGGGCATGCTGTCACTGCATCAACTTCAGTGCCCACTTGAGTGGTGACTTCTAGAATCTGATAGACAAGTTGTTGACCATGAGGTAAATTCATCTGTGGTCAATGCAACAGAGAATGTATTCTATATACTATGAGTTAACATATTAGATTTCTTTCTAGACTTCCAATTTATGTGGTCAGTTGTATTTAAATTCCAAATCATTAAAGTAGTATTATCCCATGAGGGAATAGTAGAAAAGTTTTTTCGACTATAGATGTCTGTGCATAATTTACCAAGTGCTGTGTGCATGTAAATCACTGTCAACATGATTTACATTATAATGTGAGACTATAATACACCAATAAAAGCATATTAAAAGTGTGTTGTTAAATATTATAGCAGAGGTGACTGAACATACTGAATAAATTTCAGGGTTGAAGAATGCTTTAATATTAGACTGTATTATTGAAATAGTATAATAGTGTCTGTTGGTTATATCACAAATGGTATTATTGCATATTTCACTTGTAAAATTTAAAGTCATGTAAGATAATAGTGCAACTAGCCACCAAAGTTTTTGATTATTGATGAGGTTAGTCTAAATTCAGACAGGATGCATGAAGTTAAAATCAAGACTTGTGTGTACAGCTGGTTCAGGGTTGTTGATATATGTATTATTATAACCCCCACATATTTATAACCAGTATGCAGAGGTATAAATGTTCCCATATATCAGGCTCCACAGAATCCCTGAGTATACCATTTTCCATGTAGAACCTACATACTGTATTTGACTATCTAGTTTCAGAATATTTATAGTTAAACACCACATTCAAAACTGTGTTGACAGAATGAACTTTTTGGCACATATACTATTTTTAGTATCCTTGTTTTCTTTGTCTTTTGAGCACACACATCACACACACACACACACACACACACACACACACACACACACACCGTAAGACACTGTTTAATTTTGAAAGTGATATGCACACAAGTGTACTGTGGATATATTGCTGGGCATGCTTAAATGTGGCATTGGTGAGAATAAGAAGAAAAGTTCTAGTTCAGCATATGAGACATGATGTTTAGAGATTGAAGGAAGTAGCTGGGTTAAAAATGTCAGCTGAAATGACTGAAACAGTTTCATGTATTCATAAAATAACACATTAGACCATTTTCATATCAATATAGTAATACTAGTTACATTTGTGACATTATAATTCAAGGGATATCTAAATAAAGCTTTTGCATGTAGTTTGGTAAAATGCTGGTGTTTATAAGTGGTATATTTTTGTGAGATTAATGAGTGTTTATTTATAGGATGATACTGGTAATAGTTGCTTTTTAGTTATGATAGAAGAGTTTCAAGTACTGTTATCTATATTTCTATCTGCAGTTTTTTCATAACAATAATAATAATAATAATAATAATAATAATAATAATAATTTATAGTCTTGCTCTAATGTGGGCCAATCATGAAACCATTGCCACAGGTGTTCATGGTACATACTTTGAGAGGGAAGTTCAAGGTACCATTCACTGTTTTCGCCATGCTAGGTCATAAAACTTTAGCATTGAGTCAACTCTGTTAAGTAGAAAAATGAATGTTGCTACCTTTCACTAGGATTTTTCCAAAGTAAAACAGGAAAATCAACTATAATTTATCTTTCTATGAACTGGCAATTTCTAAAGTTTTATTTGGGCATTTAACAATATAAATCAAATCCTTATTTGAGCCGGAGTCCTTTGAAGTATGCAGGCTGAGGCTAGAGCAATCTTAATTTTGAGAAAGCTTAGAAGTGTAAATACAAGAATAAAAGAAGACATTATCTTCATTTTCTAAAGAACCACTGAATCAATACCAATAGAAACACCATCTGCTGTTCATTGATTCACTTCTCTAGACCCAAAGCAGCCTTGTGTATCAAACACGTGCCCAGCTACGGATGATACCATATCTTCAGGAGGAAAAAACAAGATTTTGACTAATAAACCTTAAGCCTTTCCCATTATAGGAGAATGAGCCAACATATCTTCGGATGATATTTGGTTTCGTTCCTTAGTAATCCTACTATTTTGTTTCAAGGGACCTGTATGGTTTCTTCTCTCCATCAATTCCAAAGCACCCTAAAAATTTTCACAGCAATCAAGGAACCTGTCACCGGAAAGGAAAAGAGCACTTGGTTTTAGGTTTGTTTTGTTATTGAAAGACAGACCGTTGTGCTGCTATACCAAGGATTCTTCTCCATCCCCAGTGAAGAGTCAGTGAAGGCAAACAAGTGTCAGCCAACTTATTTAGTGAAATGGCACAAAGAGTTTGATGATAAGAATCTGAAGTTGGCCAAAAATGTGGGATCAGAGCAAGGTATACCTCGAATGCAATCAGGAAGAACAGACATTAAGCAATGGTTCTCCTGTAGGCAATGTCATGGAATCACATGAATTACATAAGAGTCCCAAACTAGAGTGTATCCTAGTGTTTCTCCCAGATGTGGACAGATGTTGGAGACTGTTGATGTTTAGGATGGATCAGACTGACACAAAGAGGCTTCTGCAGTGCCCCAGATGGGAAGAGGGTAGGGGACCTTGGGAATGAAGAGAAGAGGGCTGTGTGGCACCTTGCTTAGATGTGGAAAAAGGAAACTATGTGCCATGCATCAGAGTAGGGGAAGTAGGGTAGGATAGGAGAAATAAAAGAAACAGGTAGAATAGGGATAAGCATGGAAGAAAAGGGGGACTGTAGCTTCTCTGAGGGCCTGTTTTTCTCCAAGCCTGAATTTAAAAAGGTTGCCAGTCTTAGAGCCCTGTAAGCCCACTTAATTGAAAAATATATATATACATATATGTGTCTATAATATATATATGTATATATGCACATACATACATACATATAGTTAGCTTACCGAATATATTTTTTTTATTTTTTTGGTACTGTGACTTGAAACCAGAGGCATTCTACAGTGTCTCATGAAGTTGCTGAGGCTGTCCTTAAACCTATGATCCTCTTGTCTTAGCCTCCTAATGCCTGGGTTTATAGACTGTGCCACCACATCCAGCCCAAAATGTATTTTTAGACTGATAAAACAAGTCTAGGGAGAAATACTGTTCAAAGCCCAATAATAAGGACACAGTCTAAGTGCCATCTACCAATTAGATAGTCGGCCTGAGGATTCTAAGAACCAGACCACCATCCCTGATCTTTTCTCCAAGATCAAGGGAATATGGCTCACTAGATTGATGCTACCCATGCACTTCTTATGATCACCCTTTGCTCACAATTAGCCCACCCTGTTTTCTCACTTTTTACAAAAAAGAAGAGTCATGCTCCCCCAGAGCTGCCTCTCTGCCTCTGTCTCTGCACCTCTTCCCTCTGTCCTTTCCCTCTCTCACACTCTGGAGATGACTTAAATTCTTTTGAATGTGTATCCCTGTTTTTACTTAAATTAACCTGTCCATATCTCTATCATTTGTTTTGGAAATTCTTTTCCAGCCTGCATCCATGCAATGACAGGCAGGTTTGGCAAATAGTAGGTAGGCTCAGAAAAATATTGGGCACCATAAAGAAGAATGGGGTCTGCAGAAGTTACCAAGAATGCTACATAAAACAAGAACATTCCTATTTAGAAAAGTGTTGATTCTCAGTTTGTCATGTCCCTTGTCCACATTTATGGTACCTCAATTAGGCTGCCCTGGAGAACAAGACCTAGCTCTCTCTCTCTTTCATTTCATTTGTATCTGGAACACCTTCACACTGGGCTGCTGAACAACAGGAGCTCCATTACAGTTGACCAATGACCCCTTGGTCTTGGGCAGAGACTTCAACTCAATGAGCATTGCTCAGTGTCTATAACACGATGGAGATTTCTCAGAAATTAAGAGAAACTCGTGGTACAGGAAACAGTTTATGAGTTGATGTAATTTTGAGGGTACAGAATGGCTGTTAGACAAAGAAGTCACTAAAACACAAAACAAGGCCAGTGCTTTTCTGGCCCAAGAGAGAAAACTGAGGCTCCTGAAGATGAGGGAATTAGCATGAATTCATGAATTTAATTAAGCTGAAACAAGTGTCCAAATGTTCAAGGTGGGAGAAGAGAAAGGCATTATCAGGAAGAGAGAAATCGGCAAAAGTCACGAAAGGGATGTGCTGACTGCGGCAGAGAGGTTTACCTAAGCACTCAGAAGCGGAAAAGCTCACTAGATATAGCCACACTCTTGACTGTCAATTGGTATTTTATTGTTATTACAGAAATATGTAGACTGGAATAATAAAATCACTTGCAGCAAGCTTGTAAAACCTGGCCAGCCACGGGGCCAGCATTAGCAATTGAAAAGAATCAGAAGGACATTCAAGAGGCTGCTTTTCTGGGTGCCTGTATGGGGCAAAACAGGATTCACTGTTGCAAAGATACAAGAGCAGTAAGACAGGGCTTACTTCTTTTGCAGCAATCTAGACTCACTGGCAGCTACCTGAACAGTATGGGGTTGATGCAATCAGGTTGCCCTGGAGAGCAGGGTCTCCCTCTTTTCCATTTCATTTGTATCTGGAACATTTTCCACACTGAGCTCAATGCTCTTGCTGCAAGTTGTAAAGATATTTGGTGGAGATTTTGCAGCATAACATTGTACCCAGTATCTTGAATCTTTTCTTTTACAAGATATTGTATCACATTTTGCCTAAGTCAACAGAGAAATTATTTGTTCTACCATATATACAGCACCTGAGTTAGCTGATGATCTACCACCAAGAATTCTTACCTGGGTGGAAGATGGACCAGCTGAAATGTCAATATTTCTTCTGACTTAATATTCTGTAATTCATGGGCATTGAATGATCTAAAATATTTCCAATCACAACAGCATGAAACCTGACACCAATGACCAAGTTTGACTGTCACCATGATTTTTTTTTTTAATTTTAGAAAGAGAAAGAATGATGTGGCTGACTCTAACCATGGCTGTTTGAATGAAACTCATACCCAAGTCAATAAACATGGCACGTAGTTTGAAAAAGCTTTTTAGGCTGTGTTAGAACAAAATGATTTTTCTTTCAAATAATGTGTTATTGACAGGTAAGTCAAAATCTGAGTGAGGCCGAAGACTACAGTTAAATGAATTTTGATAATCAACTCTAATCAATATTAATTACATTATACTGATTTTAAAACATTTGAAAAAAATAAACACAGTGAAGTCAGGATACATCTGAAAAATCAATGGCATCTTAAAATTGCCATTGGCCACGAGAGACATGATAGGTTTGTGGAAAAACCTTTTGGTAAAATAAAGAGTTCCAGAGTCAATATATATTAAATTTGATGAAATCCGGGTCAGTGCCCAGGGGCATAATTTGGCAGTAATGTGAACAGTATGCACAGTGTTCCATTCTGCCTCCTTTGTTTTCTGGATTGGATTGGCTTTATTGGCAGCGAAAGAAGTCAGGAAACATTTCATGTAGACAAAAGCACAAACTAGCACAGTAGTTACGGTCAACTGGTTCTGAGTCCCTCTCCTGATGTCCATCAGTGCTACGTGTTTGCCATGCTCCTAAACCTTTTGCACATCTGTCTCTTTTTCCTTTTAATGGAGATGCTAAAACACAGTATTTGCTTCATTGATGTTTGTAAGAATTAAATAATATTATTCATTTGAGAGTTTAGCTTAGTGACACACAGTAAGTATTCAATAAAATAAGTTCTCATTATTGTTTCTAAAGCCTCTGTGCACAAACCATACTTAGGAAACTATGTGTCATTTGCTGTCCTCATAGTTTGACATTTATTTTTTCCAAAAAGAGGAACCAAAAAATGAAGGTAAAATTTATGCAAAAGCCTGGTTGAGTTTGTTTCCAGCAACCTATGACATAGTTATAACAACTATTACTTAGTACATGATTTTATTTTTTTTATTAAACAAATATAAAACAGTTTGTTTTATTTACTTCAAAATTTTACTGTTGATTTTGTACTAGGATTGAACCAGGAACAGTCTAGCTCTAAGCTATATCCTTAATCCTATTTTTTATTTTGAAACAAGGTCTTGCTAAGTTGCTGAACCTGACCTAGAACCTGTGATCCTCCTGTTTCAACTTCCCAAGTACTGGCATTACAGGCGTGTGCCACCACGCCCAGCTGTCAAATCTTTGTTGTTTTATACTTTTATTGGTGCACTGTGATCATATATCATAACTGGATTCAAAGTGATACAAACATACATTTACACATCACTTGGTGTATTTCTCTGCACATCCCAACCCATTTCCCCACTTACATGCCACACACACTAGTGAGATCAATAGCATTACCTTCATGTGGGGACATAGCATTATTTGAAGTATTTCCTTCCTTAACCCTCTTTTCCCCTTTACAATTCCCTCCCCCAATACCCTTCCAGGATTCTACTGGTTTTTCTCCTCATTTATATACATTTTCTCTCATACGTGGAAGCTAGAGAGGAGACAGGAAACAAAAGGGACTTCAGATAAATCAGTAAATGATTTGACTTTAGGAAAAGAATTCGCACATTAATTTTTTGTTAAATAGCAGTTATTTGCTACATTAGAATTTATATTCTTCCTGTTACCCCAATATATAAAAATTAAAATCAGAACCAAATAATTCAAGTTTTATAACATACAGATGCCATCTTTTGCCTCATATAGCTCTACTTCAAGAGAGCTGAATATTGCTAAGGCAACCAGTGATTTAAGGAGGGCTTATAAAGACCTTGTATGCTTTTAAAATTGAGCAATTTTGAGCATACACAATGGAGACAAACTAAGTACTATATGGAAGCCCAGGATTAATATGCTAATATTTCGAGTGTTCATTTTAGTGTTCTATTTTATTCACAAATGGCATACAATGGACGTGAATGCCTATTTTTTGAAATAGCACTAGCTGGTGAATATTCTCTAATAATGTTTCAGGATTTCTTTATATAGGAGCCATGGGAATGGAGATTTTCCAACAGCAACTTCTTCAAGCACCAGTGTACTTATGTATAGGATGCTTCACATATGCGGCAGAAGAATGCTGGCTCTTTAAGACAAGTGAATTGGTGAAAGAGCAGAATTACTTGTCCATACTATTTCTTCTTTTCCATTTGGGTAATTTTTATTTCAAGGATCTATCTTAACCCTACTGAATGCATCATAGCATTTTTTAAAAATCAGGTACTTAGAATCAGTAACTCAAATTTAATTCAGGACCTAGCCACATCCACTAGAGAGTACTTTAGCAAGTAAGAGAATCATAATTACAGGCGTTTTACTAAACATTTCATGGGGTGAAGCCCTTGTTGGTATTCAGCATCAGAGAAAAGCCTGTTCTCTAGGAGGTGCTTCTGAGAATGCACAGGTGCAGCCTGGACGTGGGCACTCTTAAACCAGATAACATCTTACCAGAGAGACTTTGATCAGATTGATACAGACATGGTACTTAAAACATGAAAACTTTACTAAATGTTATTGTTTGTTCCCCATCAGAAAGCAGGCTACATATTTGAGCCAAAGTCTTTAAAAAATTTATACTCTTCATTTGAAATTCAAAATTT
>PVLC010050055.1:0-10221 GCA_004027655.1 Graphiurus murinus | reverse complement strand
TTTTTTTTTTTTTTTTTTTGTGGTACCGGGGATTGAACTCAGGGGCATTCTACCTCCGAGATATACCCCCAGCCCTATTTTTTATTCTTTATTTTGAAACTGAGTCTCACTAAGTTGTGGAGTGCCTCACTAGGTAGCTGAGGCTGGCCTTGAACCCGGATCCTCTGGTCTCAGCCTCCAGAATGCTGGAATTACAAGCGTGTGCCACCACGCCCAGCTTTTATTCTTAATTTTGAGACAGGGTCTCACTAAGTTTTGGAGGGCATCACTAAGTAACTGAGGCTGGCCGCGAACCTGCAATCCTCCTGTTTCAGCCTTCCAAGTACTGGGATTACAAGTGTGCGCTACCACACCCGGCTTTTATTTTTTATTTTGAAACACAGTCTTGAGCCAGGTATGGTGGTGCACGCCTGTAATCCTAGAACTTGGAAGGCTGAGACAGGAGGATCACAGGTTCAAGGACAGCCTCAGCAAGTAGTGACATTCTCATCAACCTAACAAGACCCTGTTTCAGAATAAAAATAAGTAGGTCTGAGATAGAATAATAAAATAATAACAATAATAAAAACTTTATTATTTAAGTAATTAATAATAACAAAAAATTAAATAGGTCAGAGGTAGAATGCCCCTGGATTCAATCCCTAGTACCACACACATGAAGGAAAGAAAGAAAAAAGAGTCTCATTAAGTTACCATGCATTGACCTCAAACCTGCAATCATTGTGTCTCAGCCTCCCAAGCATTGGGATTACTGGCAACACTTTGTGTTTTTATCGAAATCTTCACAAAGCAGATATACGTGATTTATTAATATTTTGAAATTGAGGAAAGTTACTTTTGAAGAAATTAAGCTACTTGCCTAAACTCAGACTTCTAGTGAAGGTCCCAAGCCTCAATTCAAACCATTTGACTTAAAAGTGTATGCTCTTAGCTGGGTGTGATGGCGCACATTATAATCCCAGTGATTGGGAGACCAAGACAGGAGGATCATAGGTTCTCAGCCAGCCTCAGCTACTTAATGAGGCCCTCTGCAACTTAGTGAGGACCTGTTTCAAAATTAAAAATAGGGCTGGCGGTGTAGCTTGGAGGTTAATGACACTAGATTCAATTCCCAGTACTGCAAAAAAAAAAAAAAAATGTAAACAGTAATCATCTAATAACCCTTTACTAGGAAATCTTTCAGCAGACTTCCTTAAATCTACTTAATGTTGCTGGCAAATTTTGGGTCACACCAAATGTAAACTTAATAATATTGGAGATTCCTAGGATTTTTCATGTTTAAAGCAAATTTCCAGAAAACTGGAATAGGTGACTTTCTGTTTATATTAGGCAACCCTGGACTATGGAATGTATTCAAGAGAAGAAGAACTACTAAGAGAAAGAAAACGCATTGGAACCGTTGGAATTGCTTCTTATGATTATCACCAAGGAAGTGGAACATTTCTGTTTCAAGCTGGTAGTGGAATTTATCACGTAAAAGATGGAGGGCCACAAGGGTTTACAGTAAGTTGGAGTTACTGCTTGTTAAATCTGTTTTGGGGGTCCTAATGGTTATGTGTACCCAAATCAGAAAGTTAATTAACAAATAATCCAAAAACTTCAGTTTACCCACCAATCAAGATATTTGGTTGTAATGAAAACAAGAAGTATTGTAAAAAAAATTGGGCTGAGGGTGTAGCTCAAAGGTAGAATGCCTATGAATTCAAACCCCAGCACCACAAAAAATGCTCAAAACTCTTGTTGTATAGAAAAATACAGTAAAGGATATCAATTCCCATTTTCTGTATAAATACTAAGGGAGATATTGAAAGATGTTATCACAAGGCAGTTCATTATTTTTTTTTTTTTTTTTTTTTTTTTTTGCAGTACTGGGGATTGAACTCAGGGGCATTCTATACCCCCAGTCCTATTTTTTATTCTTTTTTTTTTTTTTTTTGGCGGTACAGGGGATGAAACCTGGGGGCATTCTACCTCTGAGCTATAGCCCAAGCCCTAATTTTTTTATTCTTTATTTTGAAACAGGGTTTCACTAAGTTGCAGAGGGCCTCACTAAGCAACTGAGGCTGGCCGTGAGCCCGGATCCTCCAGTCTTACCTCCCAAATGCTGGGATTACAAGCGTGCGCCACCACGCCTGGCTATTCTTTATTTTGAAACAGGGTCTCACTAAGTTGCGGAGGGCCTCACTAAATAGCTGAGGCTGGCCGCGAACCCGGATCCTCCAGTCTCAGCCTCCCAAATGCTGGGATTATAAGCGTGTGCCATCACACCTGGCTCATTTTTGGTTCTTTATAAAAGCATTTCATCCACTTGTAATCCCCAGTACTTGGGAGGTTGAGACAGGAGGATCATAGGTTCACAGCCAGCCTCAGCAACTTAGTGAGTCCCTATTTCAAAATAAAGAATTAAAAATAGGGCGGGGATGTAGCTCGGAGTAGAATGTCCCTGGGTTCAATCCCCAGTACCAGAAAAAAAAAAGGAAACCATTTCATCCGTTTTTTGGGGTTTTTGTTTTTTTGTGGTACTGGGGATTGAACCCAGGGGCATTCTACCTCTGAGCTACACCCCTAGTCCTATTTTTTATTCTTTATTTTGAAATAGGGTCTCACTAAGTTGCAGAGGGTCTTACTAAGTAGTTGAGGCTGGCCACGAACCTGGATCCCTCCTGTTTCAGCCTCCCAAGTACTGGGATTACAAGGGTGCACCACCATGCCCAGCTCATTTCATTTTAATAAATGATTTTATGTATTTGGTTTTATTCTGTTCAATTCTTTATGCGCTCTTAGAGCTGTTTATCTGATAGAGTTGTAATGATGCTAGCTTTCATTGCACTTTTACAAGCATTCTTTTTGTAAAATTAATTTTAAAATATTTAATAGCCAGGTGTGGTGGTGCATGCTTGTAATTCCAGTAGTTGGGAGACTGAGACAGGAGGATCCGGATTCTCGGCCAACCTCAGCTACTTAGTGAGGCCCTCCTCAACTTAGTGAGACCCTGTTTCAAAATAACGAATAAAAAAATAGGACTGGGGGTGTGGCTCAGAGGTAGAATGCCTCCGAGTTCAATCCCCAGTACCGAAAAAAAAAAAAAATTTAATAAAATAATAAATGTTTAATTAAAGTATTTCACAAATAATCACTCAGATTGGGGCAACAAAATTTATGAAGTGCTGTTATATTGTCTATATAATATACCTCCTATTTAATTTTTTCATTCATAGTGAAAAAAAAATGAGGCCTTTATAAGTTAAAGCAGTTAAAAGTATGTTTTTATGGGGAGCATTGTCATAGTTGACATTTTACCTAGAAATATCATTCATTTTATCAGAAGGGTGCTGACAGACAAATGTGTATGTATCAGCTGATATCTGCCTTAAAATGTTTACATGTCTAGCAACAACCTTTACGGCCCACTTTAGTGGAAACTAGTTGTCCCAACATACGGATGGATCCAAAATTATGTCCTGCCGATCCAGACTGGATTGCTTTTATACACAGCAATGATATTTGGATATCCAACATCGTAACCAGAGAAGAAAGGAGGCTCACGTATGTGCACAATGGTAAAGCATGATTCTTCATATCTACTTTCCTTAAAAGTGTTTTTGTGTGTGTGGTACTAGGAATTGAACCCAGGGGAGTTCCACCACCAAGCTATACCCCTAGCCCTTTTTTTTTTTTCTTACAATACTGGATATTAGAGATTGAACTCAGGGACATTCTGCCTCTGAGCTACATCCCCAGTCCTATTTTTTTATTCTTTATTTTGAAACAGGGTCTCGCTAAGTTGCGGACTGCCTCACTAAGTAGCTGAGGCTGGCCTCAAACTCAGATCCTCTGGTCTCGGCCTCCCAAGTAGTAGGATTACAAGTGTGTGCCACTACGCTTGGCCTGACCCTGTTTCAAAATAAAAAATAAAATAGGGCTTGGGGATGTAGCTCAGAGGTAAACTGTTCCTAGGTTTAATTCCCAACACCACAAAAAATAAATAAATTAATTAAATAAAAAAATAAAATAGGTCTGGTGGTACAACTCAGAAGTAGAACACCACTGGCTTCAATCCCTAGTGCCATACACACACAAACAAAATAGTATAAAATAGTACAAATTCTTGGAAAAATAGCAGTTTATAATCAAGTTAAACATAAATTTGCTTTACTGCCTAGCTATTCCACCACTTACTCAAGAGAAATGAAAACATGTGTTCAAAAAAATTCTTACAGCCAGGTGTGGTGGTGTATGCTTATGATCCCAGTACCTGGGAGGCTAAGACAGGAGGATTGCAGGTTCATAGCCAGCTTCAGCTACTTAATGAGGCTCTCTGCAACTTAGTGAGACCCTGTTTCAAAATAAAGAATGAAAAATAGGGCTGGAGGTGTACCTCGAAGGTAGAGTGCCCCTGGGTACTGCAAAAAAAAAAAAAAAAAAAAAAAAAAAAATTATGAGCCAGGTGTAGTGGCAAATGCCTGTATTCCAGTACTTGGGAGACTTAAGACAAGATGGCGGATTTGAAGCCAGCCTCGGCAACTTAGTAAGACCCTGTTTCAAAATAAAAAATAAGGCTAGAGGTGTAGTTCAGAGGTAGAATGTCCCTGGGTTTAATCCCCAATAAACAAACAAATTCACAAAGCCATAATTATATAAGATTTCATATCATGGGGAAATGTTTACAATATATACTTTGTTTACCCCCAGGTGGTTGAGGTGGGGTTCTTTTGTTCTGAGGATGAACCCAGGGGGCATTCTACCTTCCAGCTACACCTCTAGCCCGATTTTATTTTTATTTTGAAACAGGCTCTTGCTAGGTTGATGAGAGTATCACTACTTGCTAAGGCTGTCCTCCAACCTGTGATCCTCCTGTCTCGGCCTCCCAAGTACTGGGATTACAGGCTTGTGCTGCCACTGCGCTGGCTTTTTTTATTTTTTATTTTTTATATTTTTCAGTACTGGAGATTGAACCCAGTACTACTCTACCACTACATCTCCAGCTTCATCCCCTATCGGGAACCCCAGGCTGAACCCTCAACCGTGAGGCCCCAATAAAGACACTGCCTGAATGTTGCTGATTCAAACCTCTCTTTATTATACCTCTCTCTCTGGGATCGAGGGCACTACATAAGCAGTAACAAACACAGCACAGAAGCCATCTCTCCAAATAGTGCCTTTCCAACAGACTCCCAGTAACCCCTCTCTCCAGCAATCCACCTTCCACTAGCAACCAACAACCTTTCCTCCCAGAACTTCTCCAGCAACCCACTCCAGCAACAACCCAGCCAGCTTCTCTCCCACATGCGAGAGGTGGAGGCTCTTAAAGCCACACAGGGCCTAAGCCACTAGGCGTCTCATACAGCTCTCACCTGGGCCAGCCACGAGCCGGGTGTGCTGGTGCATGCGCTCTGGCATGGCGCAGCCCTAGAATGTTACCACCTGCAGCCACTTCTGGCACTCTGCCAGGCGCCATCTAGAGGCGGGGTCTTTCCGGCCGGGCTAGGCCCCCGACATCTCCCCCTAACTGTTTATATATAAAGTGGCCATAGATGGTGCCTGTCTTAGGTGGTCGGTCTCCAGCAGTCATCCTTACCCGTCCTTAGAACAGTGGTATCAAGAGCACCTTCCTGTCTTAGGTTGGTATGACGCTGAGTCCGATCACACCCGTCCCTGGCTACCGATCTAACAAGCCACACTCCAGGGGAGATGTCAGCCTCAATGGCCGCGAATGCTGGTACAATCGCTTGCTGCTGCTAACTCTGGCTGGCCCACAGAAGACACATGCACTGCACCAGCCCGACAGTGGCTACCAAGAGATATTAACAGAGCTGGAAAATCCATACAGGCACCTAAATGGTTACCATGGCAATCAACCGACAAAGGGGTTAACTGGAGAGTTCAGATAAGTCCAATCGCTTGAGACAGAGCTGAAATGCCATACAAACGCTTAAACGGTTACATAATAACCAGGTTACAAAGGGGTTAACTGTGGAGAGTTCTGTTAAGTCCAATTGCTCAAAGGGGTAAACTGTAGAGAGTTCTGTTAAGTCCAATGGAAAGTCTTATAGATGGTAGTGAAAAAGCAGAAGTCTTGCATTAATCCAAGCTGTGTCTGGGCTCCGAGGAAGGCTGCATCGTATCTTCAGCACTCCTCCTGGACGCCGCGCTGCCATCAGGCCCACAGTCATCAGATGTACCAGCGGTGCTAGTCTCATCTTGACTCCTCAAGGGCTCCGCCACAGTTCTTACTAGGCGTTCAAGAACCCAAATCAGCACATCCTTGCCCTGTTGAAATACACAAACAAAACCTTTCCAAATCAACATAGGGTATCAACACAAATAAGCAAAAGCTGGAGAAAGAAGCAAGATTTAGTAGTTTGGAGAAAAGGAAAGCAGGATTTCATTGCTGATTATTGAGAATGATAAAAGCAAAACAGCCCCAGCTGAAATTGCTAGCGTGAAGGTCCACAGCATCTTCTTGTCTTGATGAAGTAGAAAACAATGTAGAGAATGGCAAAAGAAGAAAACATATCTTGGACTCCCGCACTTACCTGTGGGAGTCCTACCCCTCCTCTGTAAACCAAGGGGCTACCTTTGTGACCGTACGGCAAAACCGCCACAGGGTATCTGTTTTTATCGCAGTTCTCCCCGTTCAGAGCAGCTCCTTCAGGGTCTGCTCCATGTCACGCTTGGAAACCTCTGATCCCATAGCTGCTTCTAAATTTTAAACTAAACTACTTTAAAACTCAGTCGCTTCACCGCGAACTTTCAAATCTGGCCGCTTTACCACGCACCCTCAAACCCGGTCGCCTACCTGCGACCCTCAAACAGGCCTGCCTTCCGTCACTTCCCTCGTGACCCTTAACTCACAATCTTTGTCGCCCAACGCGACCTTCAACTCTGACGCTATATAGCCGTTTCCTTGACTTAAAAACTTTGATAAAAACTAAATTACAAGTACTTGTATAATACCATTTTCAATATCTGTCGTCGCCCGTGACTCGGGCCTCGGGATTCTCGAGTTTCGAGGTTCTCCATACGGACCACCACTTATCGGGAACCCCAGGCTGAACCCTCAACCGTGAGGCCCCAATAAAGACACTGCCTGAATGTTGCTGATTCAAACCTCTCTTTATTATACCTCTCTCTCTGGGATCGAGGGCACTACACAAGCAGTAACAAACACAGCACAGAAGCCATCTCTCCAAATAGTGCCTTTCCAACAGACTCCCAATAACCCCTCTCTCCAGCAATCCACCTTCCACTAGCAACCAACAACCTTTCCTCCCAGAACTACTCCAGCAACAACCCAGCCAGCCTCTCTCCCACATGCGAGAGGTGGAGGCTCTTAAAGCCACACAGGGCCTAAGCCACTAGGCGTCTCATACAGCTCTCACCTGGGCCAGCCACGAGCCGGGCGTGCTGGTGTATGTGCTCTGGCGTGGCGCAGCCCTAGAATGTTACCACCTGCAGCCACTTCTGGCACTCTGCCAGGCGCCATCTAGAGGCGGGGTCTTTCCGGCCAGGCTAGGCCCCTGACAATCCCCAGCCCTTTATATTTTTTATTTTGAAACAAGGTCTTTCTAAGTTGCCCAGACTGGCCTCGAACTTGAGATCTTCCTGCCTTTGCCTCCTGAGTAACTTGGATTACATGCATGTGTTACCATACTCAGCCATTGTAATTTTTGTGTGGGTATATGTGGTACCTAGAGGCATTGTACCTCCAAGCTACATCCCCAGCCCTTTTTATTTTTATTTATTTATTTATTTATTTATTGCGGTACTGGGGATTGAACCCAGGGGCATTCTACTTCCAAGCTACACCCCCAGCCCTATTTTTTATTCTTTATTTTGAAACCGAGTCTCACTAAGTTGCAGAGTGCTCACTAGGTAGCTGAGGCTGGCCACGAACCCAGATCCTCCGGTCTCAGCCTCCCGAATGCTGGGATTACAAGCGTGCGCCACCATGCCCGGCTCCCAGTCCTATTTTTATTCTTTATTTTGAAACAGGGTCTCACTAAGTTGCGGAGGGCCTCACTAAGTAGCTGAGGCTGGCCAGTCCTATTTTTTTTTTTTTTTAATTCTTTATTTTGAAACCAAGTCTCACTAAGTTGCGGAGTGCCTCACTAGGTAGCTGAGGCTGGCCGCCAACCCGGATCCTCCGGTCTCAGCCTCCCAAATGCGTCACCACGCCCGGTTCCAGTTTCATTTCTTATTTGGAAACAGGGTCTCACTAGATTGCTGAGAGCCTCATTGAGTTACTGAGGCTGCCTTTGAACCTGCGGTCCTTCTGTCTTAGCCTTCCAAGTACTGAGATTACAAACATGTGCCACCATGCCCAGCTGAAAAAAAAATTTTTTTTGAATCAGGGTTTCACTAAGTTGCTAAAGCTGGCCTGGAACCTGCAATCCTGTCCCAGCCTCCCAACTAGTTGTGTACACCACCATGCCTGGTTTACATGTATTCTTTTTATCGTTACCAACCTAAATGGAAAAATAATACTTTTTATGGAGCATGTATATGGTCCAGGCCTTGTCCTGAGTGCTTTATGTGAATTACTTAATTTGATCCTGGTAACGACCTTATAAGGTCAGTTCTTATTCCCAGATACAAATGGGATTCTGCAGTGGAATGAGATTGAGTGATTTGCTCATGGTCAGACAGTAAGTAGACAGTGGAGTCCAGAAGTCTATTTCATTCCAGAGTTTACCACTACACTCAGCTGCCCTTCAAAATAAACTGCTTCAAGCTGGGCATGGCTTGTAATCCCAGCATTTTGGAGGCGGAGACCGAGGATCCGGGTTCGAGGCCAGCCTCAGCTACTTAGTGAGGCACTCCGAAACTTAGTGAGACCCGGTTTCAAAATAAAGAATAAAAAATAGGGCTGGAGGTGTAGCTCGGAGGTAGAGTGCCCCTGGGTTCAATCCCCAGTACCACAAAAAAATAAAATAAACTGCTTTAGCTGAGCGTGGTGGCGCACATTTATAATCCTAGTACTTGGGAGGCTGAGACTGGAGGATCACAAGGTTCAAGGACAACCTTAGCAATTTAGTGAGGCTCTCAGCAACCTAATGAGACCCTGTTTCTAAATAAGAAATAAAATTGGTCTGGTGATATAGCTTGGAGGTAGAATGCCTCTAGGTTCAATTCCCAGTACCACAAAAAAATAAATAAATAAAATAAACTGCTTCATATTGCTTTGTGACTATGAAAAGATTGAGAGATTTTGGTGATCATTTGCCTTTTATGTTTGTCTAGAGCTAGCCAACATGGAAGAGGATCCCAGATCAGCTGGAGTTGCTACTTTTGTTCTTCAAGAAGAATTTGATAGATATTCTGGCTATTGGTGGTGTCCAGAAGCTGAAACAAGTAAGGAAGTTCAAAATACTATATTATAGTTCAGTTAAGTATTAAAGGGCTCAATTGTTAATTGGTTAAATGCTCAGATTCTGAATCTTGGCTATCAGATTCTAAAGTGATGAAGATTGGAATCTAGTTATTTAGTATATATAGACCCTAACCCTAATTAATTCTGGTAAAAACAGTTATATTGGAGTTTAGTGCCTCAGATTCTCAATTCAGGCAACATTTTAGTATAATTTAAAAATACTACTCTTCAAGTAGTTGCTACTAAAAATGTATAATTGGGCTGGGCATGGTGGTGCACACTTGTAATTTCAGTTTTGTGAGGCTGAGACAGGAGGATGATGGGTTCACAGCCAGCCTCAGCTACTTAGTGAGGTCCTCCGCAACTTAGTAAGACCCTGTTTCAAAATAAGGAATTAAAAAAAAAAAAAAAAAAAATAGAGATGGGCATGGTGGTGCATGCTTATAATCCCAGTACTTGGGAGGCTGAGACAGGAGGATTGCAGTTTCATGGCCAGCCTCAGCTATTTAGTGAGGCTCTCCGCAACTTAGTGAGACCCTGTTTCAAAGTAAAGAATGAAAAATAGGACTAGGGGGTATAGCTCGAAGGTAGAGTGCCCCTGGGTTCAATTCCCAGTACTACAAAAATAAATAAAATAAAATAAATAAATAAGCCGGGCGTGGTGGCGCACGCTTGTAATCCCAGCATTCGGGAGGCTGAGACCGGAGGATCCGGGTTCGAGGCCAGCCTCAGCTACCTAGTGAGGCACTCCACAACTTAGTGAGACTCGGTTTCAAAATAAAGAATAAAAAATAGGGCTGGGGGTATAGCTCAGAGGTAGAATGCCCCTGAGTTCAACTCCCAGTACT
>PVLC010050054.1:0-10236 GCA_004027655.1 Graphiurus murinus | reverse complement strand
TTACCAGAAGGACAATTCAGATCTTTAATAATAGAAGCGATACAAAACTTCCAGAAAGAAAGCAGAGAGAGCTGGAAAGAAATAAAGGAACAAATGAACAAAGAATTTGACACCATGAGCAGGAATCATAGCGAAGCCTTGAGGGAAATGAAAGAAGTGAAAGAGGAAATAAGAGAAATGAAGGCATCGATACAAACTATAAACAATAGATTAGACCATATGGAGAGCAGAATATCACTCCTAGAAGATGACCATTCCAAAAATGAATCCATTATACATAATCTAGAAAAGATCTATACAATGAAACCAGTAAAATAATGAAAGAAATTGAAAGAGATACAAATAAATGGAAAGATGCTTCCTGTTTGTGTACTGGAAAACCTAATGTTGTTAAAATTTCCATACTACTTGAAATAACCTACAGACTTAGTGCAATCTATTCAAAAGTCCAATGGCATTTTTCACAAAATAGAAAAACAATCCTAAAATACATATGAAACCAGCAAAGCTTCCAAATAGTCAAAAGAATCTTGAGCAAAAGCAACAAAGCTAAGGATATGGCTCAGTAGTGAGTGCTTGTCTAGCATGCACCAGGCCCTGGGATTGATCTCACTCTCTTGAGAACTAGCTCAAAGTCCCATGGAAATGACATTAATCCCTTCTAAAGGTGGTGCCCCCAAAGACCTAAGAACCCTCCCATTAAGATGTGCCTCTTAACATCACCATGGTAGAGGGCTTCCAATACAGGAAATCTTGGGGTGTGTGTGTGGGGTGGGGGGGAGATAAACCACATCCAAGCCATTAACAAACTAAATCATATGGCCTGAAACTGTACAACTACCAGAAGAAACATAGGTAAGTAGCTTGAGATTGGTCTACACAATGATTTTTTGGATATGATTCTAAAAGCACAGAAAAAAACCAAGCATGGACAAATGAGACTACATCAAACTAAAATGCTTCTGCAAAATAAAGGTAGCAATCAACAGAATAAAGAGACAATCTACAGAATGGGAAAAATTATTTGCAAACCATTTATCTGATAGGGGTTAATATCCAAAATATATAAGGAACTGAAAGACTCAAAAGCAAGAAAATAATCCAATTTAAACATGGATGATGTGAAGCCAGGCATGGTGGTGTACACCTGTCATCCCAGTACTTGGGAGGCTGAGACAGGAGGATTGCAGGTTAGATAGAAATCAGCCTCAACAACTTAGTGAGGCTCTTAGCAACTTAGTAAGACCTTGTTTCCAAATAAAAAATAAAATAGGGCTGGGGGTATAGCCCAAGGTAAAATGCTCCTGGGTTTCTGTCCCCCCTCCCCCAGACCACCAAGAAAAAAAAAGGATGAAATATAGAAGATTCAGAAGCAAATTCTCATATTTATAGCCAGATGATTTTTGACAAAGGGGTCAAAAGCATACACTGAAGAAAAGACAATCTTTATAACAAATGGTGTTAGGAAAACTACTTATCCATTTATAGAAGAATGGAATTAAATCCCAATCTCTCACTCTGCACAAGTGTCAATTCAAGATGGATCAAAGACCTAGAAATTAGACCAGAAATTGCAATCACTAGAAAAGGGCCAACACTCCAACATATTGATACTGATAGAAACTTCCTAAGACCCCCCAAATATCAGAAAACTTAAAATGAGAATAAAGAGGATGCAATTAAATTAAAAAGCTTTTGTGCAGGGAAACCATCAAGAGTCTAGAGAGAGAGCCTACAAAAAGGGAGATCTTTGCTAGCTACCCCTCAGATAGAGGACTAATATCTAGAATATATGAAGAGCTTAAAAATGAATAATCCAATAAAAAAATGGGCAAGTGAAATGAATAGACATATCTCAAAAGAAATACAAATGGCCATTGTGCACGGTGGTGCATGCTTGTAATTCCATGGGAGACTGAGACAGGAGAATCACAGGTTCAAGGCCAGACTCAGTAACTTACTGAGGCCCTTTGTAATTTAGTGAGACTCTTGTTTCAAAATAAATAAAACAGGGCCGGGGGGGGGGGGCGTGTAGCTCAGAGGTAGAATGCCCCTGGGTTCAACCCCTAGTATCCCCCCACCCAAAAAAAGAAAGAAAGAAATATTCAATGAAATTAGTATGTTTAAGAGAAGCTTGTACTCCCATATTTATTGTACCTTTATTCACAATAGTTGAGATATGGAATCAACCTAAGCATCTACCAATGGATTAATGTATAAAGAAACTGTGGTATACAAAAGAATATTATTCAACCTTAAGGGAGAATGAAATCCTGTCATTTATGACAACATGAATGAACTTGAATAACATTATGCCAAGTAAAACCAGCCAGGCACAGAAATACTGCATGATCTCACTTTGTGGAATCTAAAAAAGTCAAATACATAGAGGTAAAGAGTGGTGGTTACTGGAGGCTTAGTGGGAAGGGAAGTGGAGGGGAAATGGGGAGATATTGGTTAAAGGGTACCAAGTTTCAGCACAGTGACTATAGTTAATAATAATATATATTGTATACCTGGAAATTCTGGAAATGATATTGAAGTCTGATACAATAGGCTAGCAATTTTCTGGTCGTATTGGTTATTTTAACATTTTAATGGTATAATAAAATTCACATAACATAAAATATATGTGCAGAGGAATATATAATTGATAGTTTAATAAATTATAAAACACCTGTTAAACTACTACCAGATCAAGAAAAATCACCCTAGAAGATTCCATATGCTCCTGACCAATCATAACCCCCTTCCTTCTTTCCTTGAAGAGGTAGCCACTTGACTGACTTTTATAGTAATTTTTTTCTTTCATTTATACCTTTATCATCTAAGTCTGCATCCAATTTTTTTTGCTTGTTTTAGAACATCATAAAAGTGGAATCTTATGTTAAAGGTTCATTAATATTGTTGAATACATCTACAGTTTGTTTTTGTTGCAGTATAATAGTTCACAATTTATCTACTATACTAGATTTGCTAGATCATTGGGATGGGTATCTTTAATTTTATCAGATACAGAGCCAATTTTTTTTCAAAGAAGTTATTCAATTTATACTCCTTTCTGGGTGGTATAACAGCAAAATAGTGTAACAGCTTCTTTAAGAAGTTAAAACAAGCCGGGTGTGGTGGCGCACGCTTGTAATCCCAACATTTGGGAGGCTGAGACCAGACGATCCAGGTTTGCGGCCAGCCTCAGCTACCTAGTGAGGCATTCTGCAACTTAGGGAGACCTGGTTTCAAAATAAAGAATAGAAAATAGGGCTGGGGGTGTAGCTCGGAGGTAGAATGCCCCTGAGTTCAATCCCCAGTACCGAAAAAAAAAAAAAGAAGTTAAAACAAAAGTTGGGCATGATGGTACATGCCTGTAATCCTGGTACTTGGGAGGCTGAGATAAGAGGTTTTTAGATTTGATGACAGCCTCAGCAACTTAGGAGCTCAGCAACCTAGCCAGATCAAGACAAAGGGATACTATTATATCTCTGGGTTTAATCCCCAGGAAAACACACACACACACACACACACACATACACACAGTTAAAAAAGCTTACTATATGACTCAGCAATTTCATTTCTAGGTATTACTCAAAAGGAAGATTTATTTTCTTTTGTTTCTTTCTTTCTTTTTTTTTGCAGTACTGGGGTGGAACCCAGGGGCATTCTATCTCCAAGGTACACCCCAGCCCTATTTTTTTATTCTTTATTTTGAAACAGGGTCTCAATAAGTTGTGGAGGGCCTCACTAAATAGCTGAGGCTGAATATGAACCTGTGTTCCTCCTATCTCAGCCTCCCAAGTACTGGGATTACAAGCCTGCGCCACAATGCCCGGCTCACATGAAGACTTCTGTTTCATGTTCAGAGTAGCATTATCATAATAGCCAAAGGCTGGTAATAGCCCAAGAATCTATCAATTGATGGGTGGATTAAAAAAAAAAATTATTGGCTCATACAAGGGGATACTATTCAACAATAAAGAGGAAGGACTGGCCGGGCGTAGTGGCGCACGCTTGTAATCCCAGCATTTGGGAGGCTGAGACTAGAGGATCCGGGTTCGCGGCCAGCCTCAGCTACCTAGTGAGGCACTCCGCAACTTAGTGAGACTCTGTTTCAAAATAAAGAATAAAAAATAGGGCTGGGGTGTAGCTCAGAGGTAGAATGCCCCTGAGTTCAATCCCCAGTACCGCAAAAAACAAAAAAAAAAAGAAGAGGAAGGACTGATAAATGCTACATCATGGATAACATAAACATCTATTTCCTATTCCCTGAATTACACAAAACCCATAAGAATATTATAAGCAGCTTGGTAGCAAGATCCATGTTCATCTCTTGCTTCAAGACACTTTTATTTCCTGCATTGACTACACATACCACATCTGTTTCATGAATGTATTCCAAAATGCTTCCATATTAGCCACTGTTCTTCTTCCTCTCTACTCGTACAGAAAATTCATTTGCTTCTTACAGTTTTAATTACTAGCTACCAAATTTACATCTCTTCTAAATTTCAGCCGAAACTTAGAAATAATTATATTTCTAGAATAGCATCAAAAAATTATCATTGTATTAGGAACTAATGTATTTCCTTATTTTAAATTAGAATTGTTTTGAGCCGGGCATGGTGGCACACACTTGTAATCCCAGTACTTGGGAGGTTGAGATAAGAGGATTGCAGGTTAGTGGCCAGCCTCAGCTACTTAATGAGACCCTCCACAACTCAGCGAAACCCTGTTTCAAAATAAAGAATAAAAAATAAGGCTGGTGGTGTAGCTCAGAGGTAGAAAACCCCTGGGTTCAATCCCTAGTACTGCCGATAAATAAATAAATAAGAATAGTTTTTTTTTAAAAAGGTACCTATTAGCTGGGTGTTGTGGTGCAGGCTTGTAATCCCAGTACTTGGGAGGTTGAGATAGGATCACAGGTTCGAGGACAGCCTCAGCAAGTTGAGACTCTCAACAACCTAGTGAAACCCTATTTCCAAATACGAAATAAAAATCAGGCTGAGGGTGTAACTTGAAGGTAGAATACCTCTGGGTTCAATCCCCAGTACCAAAAATAAAGTACCAAATAAAGTATTAAAAACTTTAGTGCTTATAATATTAACATTTTCAAAAGAATGCCTTTTAACCTGGCATGTTCTTTAAAGAGGGTACAATTATAAAGTTATAGAAAACATTGAATATATAAATCAATGTTTTCAACTTACCTCAAGCGGCATGAGTCTGATTAGTGTTGCAAAGCACTGTGTAGCCATGAATCTTACACTGTCTGTCTGATCACTCATTCTTCCCAACACAGGAACAACTAAAAGAACAATATATGGAACAATACCAACATCCAGTTGTTCCATTACACCTGAATAACTGATTAAGGGAATTTTGAAATGGTTTCAAAGTAGATGTTTTCACAAATTAATATGCCAAGACAATAACTTCTAAAAAGATTCTTCACTTTCTCATCTGTGTTATGAGAAAATAGACTGACTTAATCCCTCAAGGGTCATAACATCATTTGCATATTGTTCTTGTGGAAACATTATGTAATTTTCCCATGACTAAAAACAACAAAATTGAATGAGCATGGCAGCACATGCCTGTAATTCCATTACTTGGGAGACTGAGACAGGAGGATCGCAGGTTTGGGGCCAGCCTCAGCAACTTAATGAGGCCCTCCACAACTCAGTGAGACCCTGTTTCAAAATAAAGGGGGCTGGGGTATAGAATGATAGAAGAATGCCCCTGGGTTCAATCTCAAGTACCAAAACAAAACAAAATTATGTCTTCTGTCTGAAGAAGGTTAAAAGATGTTTTACTATAAAAAGATTTTTTAAATAGAGTTAATTCCTACAAGTTTCTAGAATTCCAATGTTAGAACAAAGTTAGCCACATTGTAAATAATAAAACACAACTCAGTGTCACTCAAAGATAAATTTCAGATTTCCCATGAAGAATTCTAACAACCACAAACTAGATACAGTGGACCTAATAAGTGCAGTCTCCTATAATCAGCATTTTGAACCAGAATCTCTACTGGTCTGATCTCCATTCATCTTTCTTGCTCTCAGAAATATCTTTCAGATACTTCCAGGTAAAGAGTGGCTTGCCTATATATTCTAGCTATCTATGTATATTTTGGTCATTTTCCACCTAAGAAATGAACAAAGTTTGAAAACATTATATGCTTATAACATCGTTACTATCTACCACCTGATTAACTTTAATTATAAACCAAATAAACAGCAATTACCAGATATATAAAAGTACATAAGGCTATTTTGTCTTTCTTTCTTCTTTCTTTTCTCTCTTCTCCTCTCCTCCCTTCCTCCTCCTCCTCTTCCTCCTCCTCCTCCTCTCCCTCCCTCCCTCTCTTCCTTCCTTCCTTTTTTTTGGGGGGGAGGAGAGGTACTCGAAATTGAATCTAGGGGCATTCCACCTCTGAGTTACACCCTGAGACTTTCTTATTTTTTTATTTTGAAACAAGGTCTCGCTAGATTGCTGATAGTCTTGCTAGGTTGCTGAGGCTGGTCTCAAACCTGCAATCTTGCTGTCTCAGCCTCCCAAGTACTGGAATTACAGGTGTGTACCACCATACCCAGCTAAAAAGCTGTCTTAAAATTACCCAAAATTCTTTAAACTTTCTCTGTGAAATTTTTTATAATTAAATATAAATGTATTTGTAATGAAATGTGAAATACTGCAAAATAAAGTTTAAAGAGTAGTTTTCTTTTTGGAATACAGCAGGTTATCTATGTGTGCATTTTTTTTTTTTTTTGCGGAACTGGGGATTGAACTCAGGGGCGTTTTACCTCCGAGCTATACTCCCAGCCCTATTTTTTATTCTTTATTTTGAAACCGGGTCTCACTAAGTTGCGGAGTGCCTCACTAGGTAGCTGAGGCTGGCCGCGAACCCGGATCCTCCGGTCTCAGTCTCCCGCATGCTGGGATTACAAGCGTGCGCCACTACGCCCGGCTTATGTGTGCATTTTAATAAGTAAATTTTATTTTAGTCATCCTTGAGTAAAATTTCTGAAGTATTTTGTCAAAATAAAAAAGGATACAGGCAAGTGCTTCGATTGCACCTTCTTGTTTGACACTGTCATCAATTGCTCCCAGCCACGGAAGTACCTTCTCCAAAAAAATATTCATTGTTTCCATGGTAGCTATTTTGCTCATGACACCTACACAACGAGCAGCCATGTGCCTCACTGCAGTGCTGGGGTACTGAAGGCACATATAAAGATGAGACAAATGCTGTACCAACTAAAAATAAAAAAAGTTAAAGGCAATCAGAATACTCATTAGGGAATCCACTGTTTAAAATGTAACTATAATAGCCCATACTCAGAGATGTTCTCAATATTCCAATTACTCTAAATCCAAAAATCCCTTCAAATACCTCAAAATCTGTCAAAACAACCTCAAAAGAAAATTAATCTAAATTCATATTAAGATATTATAACTCAAAAAGAAAAGTATGAAAAGGTACAGAACTTCTCTGTTCAAAACCCTCTTTTAGGCATCCAGGAACACTGAATTCTTTCCAAAATCATAGGAGACACATCAGAAGGCAGTTATAAGATTCTGCTACTGAGGCTAGGAAAATGGCACCACATTTGGTAGCACTGGTTTTGTTCGTGGGGCTCAGTGCTTCTGATTTTATTCTATATACCACAGTTTAGTAGGTATTTTACCCATCATGGCTTATCATATGATTGCAATAGTATAAAATATCCTGTTATTAAATGTCTGGTGTATGTAACACCAAGATAAATAATGACAGCCAAGTACCTGCTCAACAGTTAAATTAACCTTATAGTTTTGGATGAAAGCATGTTGCTAATCAAGAAGGTAAAACATACAGATGGATTCTGCTTTTCTTTACTAATGGTAAATCAATATAACAGAGTCATGCTAGTTGCCCAGGCTGGTCCTGAACTCCTGGGCTCAAGTAATCCTTCTGCTTCAGCCTTTCAAGAAGCTGGGACTATAGGTGCACAATATTGCACTCAACTTATCAGCAAAATTTTAACAAGTAAAAGGACATATTTTGCTACCACATACACAGAAAAACTTTACTATTCTCTATTCCCTCCTAGATTCACTTTTAGGAATCTATTTTAGTTAATAATAAAGAATTGGAACTAGTACCCTTCACAATCATATAAATCAACTTCCTAATATGTATATGGAAACAATAATACTTCCTTCTATGGAAAAACTAGACAATTTTCTAGTCTATTTTTCCCTTCCTTTCTGTCCCAATTCTTTTATAAGAAGTATAATAATAGGAAGGAAGGAAAATGAGGGAGGGAGACAGACAGACATAAATCAGTCTCCTACCTTTGCCACTGACCAGTTTCATATTAGGCAGGTGATTTCCTTCCACCTTTTACTTATCTTGGAAATTAATACCTGTGTTCTTCCTTTCTTGGAGTTATATTATTAGGATGGTAAAACAACAGGGCTGTAGTTTTCCTTCTTGTTTATACCTGGGGCTCTGTGCCACCAGAGTCCTTTCCACAATGTCCCATATACTAGGTTTTCTATCATTCATACACCCAGCTCAAAAAGCCCATAAGAGCTATGCTGTCAGTTATACCATATAAAAGAACACTACAATCACAAGTTGATATCAAATTGCATTGTCAAGTCTTAAGATTTTTTTTAAAAAAACAAGATCATTTGTTTGAAGAAATTCTACACTTATATTAGTTAATTACCAAGGGATGAAGTTCAGAATCCATTGAAGCTGCTGCTGTTTCAAAAACTTGCAGAGAATTCACCAATTCTTGAGCAGGTCCATCTCCCTTTTCCAGGAGGGACTTCCCATCTATTCAAATACATTAAGGTGGTATCACTGCAAATAATTTTTCAAAATCAAGAGCCCACAGAATTTTTTAGCACCTCTCTAGCTCCCATAAGAGAGTTAATATTGCCTTTTATGTTAGAATGACATGACCTTACTTTAAGTGATGGGGTACTGCAGTTAAAGCAACCAAAGAAGTTTAAAATAATAATCCATTTCAAATACTGCAATATATATATATATATAAATATATATATAAATAAATAGAAAAAAAACAAAAGCAAACAGTATACAGAATGACATAAAAGTAAGTATTTTTACCAATCTTTCATTTTGAAGCTTAGCAGCTGGCCTGAGATAAATAGAGGTATTTTTATTTTATAGAGATATATTTAACAGATACATGTTGAAACTTCTTTTTTCTTTTTTTGGTACTGGAGATTGAACTCAGAGGCATTCTACCTCTGAATTACACCCCCAGTACTATTTTATTTTTTATTTGAAACAGGATCTTGCTAGATTGATGAGAGTATCACCACTTGCTGTGGTTGGCCTTGAACCTGCAATCCTCCTGTCTCAGCCTCCCCAGTACTACTACGATTACAAGACCATGCCACCATGCCCAGCTATTTTGAAATTTCTTTAAAAATGAACTGAGAAAAATATGTGCATACCAAAATTATTTAGGTCAATTATATTCCTTAATGGGCCAACCATAGCATCCCAGAGATGTGGCAACTTCACTGCCATTTCACCACCAAAATGCTTCACTATAGTTGTCAAAGCAAATTCTGCTCCTCTCCGTTGTACCAAGTAAGGCTTCTGGGCCTAAAATTAAATATTAGTTGAAAACAGAATTTCAGAGGAAAGCATAATATATTTAAAAATTTGTCAAGAGAATTTAAAACTCACCATCTAAGCATTAATAGTGTTTCCATTAACTAATGAAGCAATTATTGGACATTATTTGTGATTATAAATATTTTTTCAATAATTAAATTTACATGAGCCTAAAACTTCTAACTAGACTTTTGTGTCCAAAGAAAAGTACTTTTTTTGGTGTTGGGGATAAGGAATAGAAAGATACGTGGTATTTCTAGAGATGGTCCTAAATGACATTTTCTTTTTCCTCTTATCAGCTAGAGAGAAGACAGAGATGACATGTCTATCTATACTTATATTCACTTAAGGGACATAATAAGAGTATGTTTAAGTTAATTCCTAGATTGATAACTTCTTTTTTTTTTTTTTCGGTACTGGGGACTGAACTCAGGGGCATTCTACCTCCGAGCTATACCCCCAGCCCTATTTTTTATTCTTTATTTTGAAACCGAGTCTCACTAAGTTGCGGAGTGCCTCACTAGGTAGCTGAGGCTGGCCGCGAACCCGGATCCTCCGGTCTCAGCCTCCCGAATGCTGGGATTACAAGCGTGCGC
>PVLC010050053.1:0-10236 GCA_004027655.1 Graphiurus murinus | reverse complement strand
GCCGGGCGTGGTGGCGCACGCTTGTAATCCCAGCATTCGGGAGGCTGAGACCAGAGGATCCGGGTTCGCGGCCAGCCTCAGCTACCTAGTGAGGCACTCCGCAACTTAGTGAGACTCGGTTTCAAAATAAAGAATAAAAAAAAATAGGGCTGGGGGTATAGCTCGGAGGTAGAATGCCCCTGAGTTCAATCCCCAGTACTGCAAAAAAAAAAAAAAATTCTTAAGCCAGGTGCAGTGGTGCATGCCTATGATCCCAGTACTTGGGAAGCTGAGACAAGAGGATCACAGGTTCAAGGACATCCTTAGCAACTTAGTGGAGCCCCCTGCAACTTAGTGAGATCCTGTTTCCAATTAAAATAGAGCTGGGAGTGTAGCTCAGAGGTAGAATGCCTATGGGTTTAATCTCCAGTAAAACACACACACACACACACACACACACACACACACACACACACACACACACTAAATTCTTGAGGACTCCAAAGGACTTTCATTTTTATGGCCTATATCTACTGATATGTAACATATTAGATATTAAACCTATTGGGCACTGGGGTGCATGCCTGTAATCCCAGTAGTTGGGAGGCTGAGACAGGAGGATCACAGGTTTGAGGCCAACCTCAGGAACTTAGTGAGACCTTAAGCAACTCAGGGAGATCCTGTTTCTGAATAAAAAAAATTAAAAAAGGGCTAGGGGTATAGCTCAGAGGAAGAATATCCCTGGGTTCAGTCCCCAGATACCTCCACAAAGAGGAATTGAGTCTGATATATTTTAAGCTATTCATTTATTAATTTAAAATCACAATTAAAAATCCATTACATGATAAAATAACATGTATGTATAAACATAACTATACTTTCCAAAACAACAACAACAACAACAAAAAATGGCATTGTGTTACATTTTTAAAAAATCTCTTTCAGCTGGGCGTGGTGGCGTACGCTTGTAATCTCAGTATTTGGGAGGCTGAGACCAGAGGATCCGGGTTCGAGGCCAACCTCAGCTACCTAGTAACGCACTCCGCAACTTAGTGAGACCCCGTTTGAAAATAAAGAATAAAAAATAGGGTTGGGGGTATAGCTCGAAGGTAGAATGCCCCCCCCCGAGTTCAATCCCCAGTACCGCAAAAAAAAATCTCTTTCATATCTGGCTGAATAAGAGCTGGATTGTCACATTGGCTCTCATATGCAAGCTGTTGCAGCATGTTGTTTTGAAGTGTATGAAGAAAACAGCTTCACAAAGATAGGTAGTTGGAGAAGGGAGCACTGACAGTCTTTTTAGGCAGAATTCTAAGATTGACCTCCCCAAACGACTATCACCTGTGCATGGATTCCCTCCCCTTTAGAGTGGGCATTTATAATGAGATACTGTCAGAATTATGTTAGTCATCTGGCAAAGGGAATGTATTCAGGTGGGCCTAATATAATCATAGGGGCACTTTAAAAGGGTTACTAGTGACAGAAAAGGGAGTCAGAGGGTTAATTGACACCCAAATGACTCTCACCTGTGTATAGATTGACTCTTTCCCCCCCCCCCTTCAAGAGTGGGCATTTATAATGAGATATTCTCATAATTATGTTAGTCATATAACATAGGGAACTCATCCAGGTGGGCCTAATCTAATCATGGGAGCCCTTTAAAAGGTTTTCTAATGGCAACAATAGGGAGTCGAACTGAAATGTGAAAAGTACTTGTGAGAAGTACTTGATGTGTCCTTGATAGTTTGAAAATAGAGGGGATAATGAATGTGGTAATCCCAGTACTTGGGAGGCTGAGATAGGAGGATTGCAGGTTTGAGGCCAGCTTCAGCAATCTAGCGAGATCCTCAGCAACTTAGGGAGACCCTGATTCAAAATTAAAAATAAAATAGAATAAAAAAGGACTGAGAGTGTATCCTGGAGGTAGAATGCCCTTGGGTTCAATCCCCAGTATCAAAGAAGAAAAAGAAGAAGAGGAGGAGGAAGAGAGAGAGGAGAAGGAGGTGGAAGAAATTAGAGGGGGCTATGTGAGAAGGGATATGGGCAGTCGGGAGGGGCAGAGCGCAGCTTTTGGATGACAGCCAGCAAGGCAATGGGGAAGTGAGACCCAGCAGGAACTAGATTCCACAAACAACCCAAGTAGGCTTGGAAAGTGTTTTTCCCTCAGAGCCTCCAGATAAGAGCCCAGTCCAGCTGACACCTTGATTTCAGCCCTGTGAGACCCTAAGCAAAGAACTCAGTGAACCCATCTGGACTTCTGACCTACAGAACTATGAGATAATGAATGTTGTATTAAGTTGTTAAGTTCGCGGTAATTTGTATGACTGCAATAGAAGACTAATAAATTGTGTGGGATTCTTCTTGATAACTACATCTAAACTCCATAAGTGGTAGTTTCTTAATGTTTGTTTGCAATGTTGAAACTAAAACCGTTATCAATGAACCTTTTGTACTCGGTTACATTAAAATCCCTTGGTTTATCTTGCACTTTGAATGGATGCATTATCCATATGTGATTTTGTAACATCATGCATTAGTCATTTAGTGAATATCAGTCCACCCAGTTATGCCAATCTTCCTATTATTGACTAATTTCATGATTTAAAATATAAAAATCATGTTCATTAATATCATTGCCCTTGTTCCCTTGTTAAAAAGGTCTTTAAGGGTATGTGTTGGGAAGCTCTCAAGCTCACAACAGCAGATACGGGGTTTCCAAAATTATTATTTTCAGTGACAACAAATATCATTAGGTGTTTCCCTTGAGATGGCAGGATCGCTTTATTCATTTTCAACAAAATATTAGTTAAATATCCAAGTTCATAGCTACATGTTGTCTGTCAATTTCAAGTTACAAAAAAAGTGTTCTATGAAAAACTGGATAGTTTAGCAGGGTGTGGTGGCACACGCTTCTAATCCCAGTACTTGGGAGGCTGAGACAGGAGAATTGCAGGCAGGTTCAAAGCCAGCCTCAGCAATTTAGCAAGGTCCTCCCCAATTGAGACCTTGTTTCCAAATAAAAAATAAAATAGGGCTGGGGGTGTAGCTTAGAGGTAGAATGCCCCTAGAGTCCCCAACACACACACACACACACACACACACACACACACACACACACACACACACGAGCTTGTTTAGCTTGCACAAGTACACAAGTGCTTTTCCTCACAACAACATCATACTTCAGTATGCAGTAAAAATGCTTTACATAGCCTTCTTGTGTCATCACACAGGATTATTAAAAGATCATACTCAAAGCCAGGCACAGTGGTGCATACCTATAATCCTAGTACTTGGGAGGCTGAGATAGGAGATGGCAGGTTAGAGGCCAGCCTCAGCAACTTAGCAAGAGCTTGTTTCAAATTTTTAAAAAGGGGGCTAGGGGTGTAGCTCAGAGGTAGAACATCCATGAGTTCAATACACACACACACACACACACACACACACACGCGCGCGCGCGCACACACACACACAGTTGATATTGAATAAAAATAATAATTTGTATTGTTTCATTGAGATATTTCCTTCTTGCCTGCCTTCTTTATTTATTTATTTTTTGTACTAGGGATTCAACTCAGGGGCATTCTACCTCCAACTACACCCCTAGCCCTATTTTATTATTATTTTTTTTATTTCGAAACAGGGTTTCACTAAGTTGCTAAGGCTGGCCTCCATCTAACCTGTGATCCCTCCTATCTCAGCCTCCCAAGTACTGGGATTACAGGCATGTGCAACCATGCCTGGCTTCAAACCTCTATTCTCTCTTGCCTCACAGATGTGTTGGTCTTCGTTTACCTTTCTTCTGCCTCTCTTCCCAGACTCCTCTTCTCCAACTCCCTTTCCCATTGCCTCTCCCTCCTCTTTCCCCAGAGTCCTATCCTCCCAGACAGATGCCCTGTTTCTCTTCTCACCACACTCTCCTCAGTCCGATTCGATGAATTCTCCACTGTATGTGCTAACCCATGTATTTGATTAGACTGAAGAAAAGGACATGTGAGAGCCCAGTCCCCCTGGCACCCACTGTCCAGTAGGGAAGATACAATAACTACAAACTGAGATCCAACCCCGGGGGTGTTCTACCTCCAAGCTACGCTCCAGCCCTTTTTGTATTTTTGAAATACAGGGTGAGAGGGATGGATTACAAAGACAATAAGATGCTTTGGGAGCCCAGAGGAGGGACATCCAACTAAGGGATGTCAGAAACCAAAGAAGCAACGAGACCTGAGCGATAGGGAGTTTTCCAGACAAGCCAGCTGTAGGTATGGTCAGGATCCAGAAAGAATTCCAGGCAAATGGAATTGGACTTGGCTAAGAGCTAAAGGAGTGCATGCCAGGTTGGAGAAACAGAAAGGAAGCCAGACGAGGACTGCGGTGAGCAAGGGGAGAAGAAATTCATTTGGCGATTTCAGTGGGGGTCAGATCATGCATAGCTTCTCTGTGGAGAAGGGGCTGTAGAAAGTGAAAAATAGAAACGGAAACATCAGAGCCTACTGCAGCATCTGGGTAAGAATTGATGTTAATAGAGGTGCAGATGAAAACCAGCGGAGGGGCGAAGAAGCATTTACTTTGGAGACAGTACTGAAAGGACTTCATGTCAGATTGGGTGGGTTACCAAGCAGAGCAAGGCTAACTCTAGGATTTCTGGCGTATACAATTGGATTTCTTAAATAGGGAATACTGAGGGACGGTTGATTTCAGTTCAAAGGGGAAATTGAGGATAGGATTTGACCATGATACATGTGAGATGCCTTTGAGTTTTCTGAATGGAGATGCCAGTACACAGAGATCAGAAGCTCACAGAAGTCTGAGATGAAAATGACCATTTGGAAGTCATCAGATTATATATGGTACTTGAAACCAGGCTGGATAGAGTGAGGCAAGTAAATGACTGAAAATTGGCCATTGGATTTTGTGACACAGGGTCATTAGTGATCGTGACAAGGACTTCTTGGTTTGGTGGAATGGTCAAGATGGAATCTCTCTAAACCTATCCTAGACCCTAACTCCTCTTGAGTCCCTACTTCTTTCCTTAAATTGTGCTTATTTCTTCTAAATTTTCCAGATTCATCTTTTCATATCACTATCTCTTCCCTCTCTTCCAAGACCTTGTTTGTACAGTCCCCCTAGATTTTCTTCTATTTCAAAGACGCCCTCCTACCTCTTCCCACACCCTGATTTCCCTCCCTTTTTTCTCTCACTGCCCACTACTCTCCTTAACCAGAGCCTGCTTTTCTCAGGCTGCTATGTTTTCTTCATTCAGGTCTTTCTCCATTCTCTACCTATCTAGGCTCCCTGCCTCTCAGCAGGGGGTCTTAGCACAATGATTACTGGGGAGCCTCACAGATTCAACCCTGAGGAGTCATAAAATTTGGCCTGATTCCACCAGGATCTGACAGCACCGACCTGTATGAAACTGTTAGAACCTAGTCCTTGAGCACTTGCCAAAATGGTAACCACATCCTGCCCACACAGTGCCCTCATCCGCCCTGGCACCTGCCCCTAAGATTCTGCCTTTTCCTATCCTCATTTACACAGAATGAATATGAGCTGATAAGGTGCTCCTCTACTACCAATGCCAAGATCTTTTTTTCAACCTGCAATTTCTACTTGTCAAAATACTTCCGAAGTCCAAGATGGTGGTGCATGCCTGTAATCCCAATACTTGTGGGGCTGAGACAGGAGGATTGGAAGGTTTGAGGCCAGCCTCAGCAACTTAGAGAAACCCTCAGCAACTTAGAGAGTCCCTGTTTCAAAATAAAAAATAAAAAGTGGGGATGTGGTTTGGAGGGAGAGCACCCCTGGGTTCAATTCCCTGTATCACAAAGATAAAAACCAGGTGTGGTGGCACATGCCTGTAATCCCAGTACTTGGGAGGCTGAGATAGGAGGATCGCAGGTTCAAAGCCAGTCTCAGCAACTTAGTGAGACCTTATTTCCAAATAAATATTTTAAAAGGCTGAGGGTGTAGCTCAGAGGTAGAATTCCCCTGGGTTCAATCCTCAGCACCACAAAATAGACAAACAAATAAAACTTTGAAATTCATTAGGCCTGCCTTGGGAAGTCGTCTGTGTGAAGCCTAGAGAAAAAAATGCAAAGACTTGCCTGAGGTGGCAACGAAACTGGTTAGAGGTTTAGCCTGGTATTCCTCTTGTCCTTGCAGACTTGCTTGTTTGCATGTCAGAAAGACTCCTTAGGCTTGATCTCAGTCCTGGCTATCATTTAGCCTGTCCCAGCCTGCGAAAGGGGAGCATCCTGGAGAAGGCCCTGCTCAGGAACACTGTGGGGTGTCAGTGCCTGTTCTACTTGTGTGTGCAAGGCAAGGATGGGCTGCCTCAAGAAGGGTGATGATTTCTGATTTGCTTCACTGAATTCACCCTAGGCAACAAATCTGTTTGCTTTAATATTACTTGAAAAAGGGAATCCAGCATAATGATTCCGAGCCAAATTCCAGAGTTGCCCTGGTTTTGTACTCAGCCTCCTCTCTGCACTAGTTCAGTGAGACATTGTATATGAAAACCCTCAGCTGGGCATGGTGGAGCATAGCTGTGATCCTAGTACTTGGGAGGCTGAGATAGGAGGATTGCAGGCTGGAGGCCAGCCTCAGCAACTTAGCAAAACCCTTGGCAACCTAGCAAGACACTGTTTCAAATTAAAAAATAAAAAGGACTGGGGGGTGTATCTCATAGGTAGAATACTCCTGGGTTCAATCCCCAGTACCACACAAACAAGAAAGAAAGAAAAAAAAACCCTCAGACCAGTGTTTAGTGTCAACAAAGTATTCAATGATTAGTGGCCATTAGCCATTAGCCTTATAATTTTTATGTGGGATCCTTGGGAAGGAGTCAGTGCAGTGCACTAGAAAGTCTACTGACCTAGACATCTAAATTATAGCTCTATTACTGCTCAACTTGAGATATTGGGTAATTCATCCTTTCATTTCATGGGGCCCAAGTTTTCTCACTCAGGAATAGCAATAACTGCCTTACTTTTAATCTGTTGCGTTAGTCATTAAAGCATTCACGCTCTTTGACCTAGCAATTCTAGGCCTAGGAATTTGTCAGTATTATGTACAAAGATACGAGTTTTTTGTGGTACTGGGGATTGAACCCAGGGACATTCTACCTCTGAGCTACACCCCCACGGTGTCACTACATTGTTAAGGTTCTCACTAAGTTGCTGAGCCTGGCCTCGAACCTGTGATCCTCCTGTCTCAGCCTTTCAAGTATTGGGATTACAGGCATGCACCACCACATCTGGCTAAGATGTGAGGTTTTAATAGTGAAAAATGTAAATAACAACAATGTGTGTTAATGGCTTAAGAAATGATATTTTATAATATAAAATGCAATGTAGCCATAAGAGAATGATGTATCTTTGATTTTTAATTGACATGAGAAAAAGTCCATGATACAATTTTTAGAAATGATAGAGGATCACACAATTGTAGGTATAGTAGGTTCAATTTTGTAAAAAAAAAAAAAAAAGTTTATCTATTGATGTGTTCAACCTTATAACAAAATGGTAGCAATGATTATCTCTGGCTTATGGTATTATGAGGCCCTCTATCTTCTCTCTCATAATTTATTTTTTAATTCTTTTCAACATAATCTAGTATTTTTTTTTTTTGCGGTACTTGGGATTGAACTCAGGGGCATTCTACCTCCAAGCTATACCCCCAGGACTATTTTTCATTCTTTATTTTGAAACAGGGTCTCCCTAAGTTTCGGAGTGCCTCACCAGGTAGCTGAGGCTGGCTGCAAACCCGGATCCTCCAGTCTCAGCCTCCCAAATGCTGGGATTAAAAGCGTGCACCACCACACCCAGCTCATAATCTAGTATTTTTCTCCTAAAAAAAGGGAGAAAACTTTTTTCTTATCCGCTTGGAGAGGAAACCCAATTGCCACACAAACACAGTAGTTTGAAGAGGTTTAAATGGCACAGTGTATGGTAATGGTGTGTGTGGTTTAAAAAAAAGCTTGCCATCATTATGATTATGATTATGATTATGATTATGATTATGATTATGATTATGATTATGATTTTGTGGTACTGAGGATTAAACCCAGGGGCATTCTATCTCTGATCTCCCCCACCCAATACCCTTTTATTTGGAAACAGGGTCTCGCTAAATCGCTGAGGATCTTGCTAAGTTGCTGAGGCTGGCCTTGAACTTGAGTTTCTCTTATCTCAGCCTCCCAAACTGGGATTACAGGCACTGTTGTGCCTGTTGAGGCCTGCCATTATGACGGCCACTGTAGTCCCACTTTGCAGGACCTACTCTTTGAACCCACAGAGATTGAACCTATAGCACATGGTTACCTGTGAGCCTTGGGGTCACCCTTGGAGGTGGAGTAGAGCTGGGTGCTTGACACAGAACTGGGTAGAAGAGTGCAGGGAGCTGTAGGCACTGGCTCACCAGGGCTGTCTTTATGAGGCTTAATTCCTGCTGAGCCTCAAGGCTGCTAGCCAGGGACACCTAATGGGCAATAGAGTCCCCTTCTCACTCCCCCCAAAGATGGAATGTTCTAAATTCCTCCTTGGGTGAACTCCACCCCCCAGGTTTCTTCTGGGCTCACAGAGGTCACTTCACAAAAGCCCAGCTGGAGTTTTTGACGGGAAAAGCACCAAACTCACCAAACCTTTTTTTAAAAGTACCTCAATTGTTCTCAACCTCCAGGAGTTTAATTCTCATCTGGAATAAGGCTCAGATTTTCATATGGATTTTGCAAAGCTGTGGTTAGCAATTAGAAATCCTTTAACAGCCTGTGGCCCTTTGGATTTTGCTCCCCTTCCTCAAGACCCCTTCCTTCCTCTCCAGGGGGATCTCCTTCTCTGAGGCCCTGTAAGAGAACTGCTCTGTAAGTATGTCCATCGTGATTTAGTTGCTGCCTTTTAAATTCACCTAGGTGGCTGCTTTTTCTTGCTAGTTTTCAGTTTAACCCATGGTGGAATCCAAATGGGTATGGGAGGGGAAATTCCTATGGTGCCCAGTTGGTGGTATTCCTTTCCTTTCTTCCAAGTTGTTGCAAAGGTTCCAGTGTTTGAAAATACAGGACTGGAAGAAGCACTCTTCAAATCAGATATTTCTGGTTGGCACTTTGGGGATAAAAGAATAGGGGTAAATACAGTAGAGAGGAGCTACGGTTTAGCCCTCTGCCCAACTGTGGGGGGCTGAGGGGGCCTGGAAGCTCCAAAGACTTCCCTGGCATGAAGGCTCAGGGAAGTAGAAGGTGGATTCCGGGGTGACACTAGAAAGACCTTTCCTTCCAGACTTCATTTGAAAGGTGGAATTCCGGGGTGACACTAGAAAGACCTTCCCTTCCAACCTGCAAGTCCCTCATTAGAAATCCCTTGTTTGGACTGAGGTGTTATTCTCTTCAAGTATCCTCCATGAAAATGAAGTTGGAGCTAGAACATCCCTAGGACTTCTAGCTGGGGAGCTTTGAGTGCTTTTTTGCTTTTGAAATTCCACCTCTCTGGGTTTTCTGACATTCTTTAAAGTGAGCAAGCTTTGCTTTGTTAATTGGGATAAAAATAAACTCCTTTGTAAGACAACGAGGATATTTCTTAGTCCATCTGCAGTTCCCTGAGCTGTCTTCAGTCAACTGATGAGGAAAGAAAGGTGAATTGCTCCAAGGATAAACTTTCCAGAAAGTAGAGTTTTAAGGGAATGGCTTCACTGCCTATTACTTCACTGCTTCACTTCCAGCACCCTTGGAAGATGGGTCAAGGTGCAGGGGAGGACACAGGTGCCTCTGATTCCTCTGAAGGGTTGTGTCCTCCAGGGATGGAGAAATTGGGCTGATGGAAACAAGAGAGTTGTGATGGCTTCTATCAGCTCCAGGAGGCCACGGGTCCTTTCTGAGCCTGAGAAACCCAATTATCTGGTCACACTGGGTCTTTTGAATGTGTCTTCAAAGGAGGAGTACCATGCACAAGACTCTTGGAATAAAAGATGGAAAGAATATCTGGGCAAGTACCCAGGTGAGAAGGGGTTAAGTCAGGAACTCAGTTCAGTCTTGATCCTCCTAATCCTCTCCTGCAGTTCCAATCCCTCCCCTAAGGAAGATTAGGTAAGTAAGGATCCTAAGACAAACTTTCTCGCCCAGCCCTTGGGCCATGGAGTATGTTGGCTTCAGGCCCAGAAGACAAATTCAGTTGGCAGGGCCTAGAGTTCTCTGTACCTCCAGAGCAGACAGCCCTTGGTTTCTAGGAGGATCCTGCAAAGGGAGAGCACTGTCCCTCTCTTCTCTCTCCC
>PVLC010050052.1:0-10236 GCA_004027655.1 Graphiurus murinus | reverse complement strand
CTTACACCAGGGGACAGGAACCCGAAAGAGGCCAATCCAATCAGGAAAAGCAAATCCTCCTAGAGACATCATGCCCTCCAGAAGCTACCAAGGATTTAAAGGGGCCGCTTAGGGGCAGCGGCTACATCTCCTTCTCCCTGGAAGGACAGGCCTCTAAGCTCCTGGCAGGGCGGGCGGGCGGCCTGGCCACGTGGGCCTGAGCAGGCGGCCAGCCAGGCAGCTCTTACAGGATTAGCTTGCCGCTTTCAGGAAAGGTGCCAGGTGAGGCTAAGATGCCCATCCAGATGGAGGGGGCCCTGGCGGTGGGAGGTGGAGCAGCACCCGCACAGAGCTCTGCAAACTCATGTCCCCAACTGGCATCCCTCACTGATACCTGGATTCTCATCCTTTTGTGAGCACCCCTCTGACTTTTGCCAGCAAGACCCTCTGCCTGCCAAGCTTTCTCTGCCATTCCTGTCATCTGGAGCCATCCTGTCTCTGAGGGGAAGTCCTGCCTGTTGTCTACTCTCAATCTCTTGGTTATACTTTACAACCAGGGTCCCACCCCTGAGAACAGGTGAAGGGTTCCTCTCTCTCCCCTGCCCTTAGCTCCCCACCCCCAGGCTGACAGGTGGGGGAGATGAGAAGGAGCAGCTGGGCCAGGACACCTGTCCCCACCCAGCCAGCCTGGGCCCCAGGGGCCTGCCACACACCGAGTCTGCTTAAGGGGGTCAGCACAGGGGCAGACAATTGTGGAGGCTGGAAGAGAGAGACCCAGAGGCCCAGGGGTGAGGCGCCTTCAAGATGAGCCCATCCTCTGCCCTGACCCATCACCTCTCACCCAACACAGCATAGTGCTCTAAAGGGGAAACTGCAGACTCAAGGTCATCCCCACACCCCTGGCTCCATCTTCTTCCTCCAAGTTACTTGATCTAGCTAGAGAGGGGAGACTAGGAAATAGATCAAGGCCTGGCCTGCCCTCCTCCTGCATGTTTTCTCCTGAGGCCTGACAGAAGGCTCCCTCTTAGTCTGTTCTCTTGAGCCTCAAACCTAGGCATTTGCTGGCCGGCTGGGGCAAGGAAATCAGGAGGCATAAGTGAGCCTGCAGTTGGAGCGGTTAGGTGCTGAGCAAGGAGACAGCTGGACTGGATGGGGTGGGCAGGGCCTGCTTCCGCTCCCTTCCAGACCCACCCAGGTGGAGCTGAGCCCTGGGCGTCCCCTCAAAGCTGCCTCAGTCCCCACCCGGAAGACCAGGGGCCCTGTAGCTGCCTCAGCAGGCAAGCCCTGGGTCAGGCAGAGCTGGAGGAAGGGTGCAGCCCTCCACATTCTCCCACAGGAGGCAAGAGCTTTGCCTCCCTCTCATAGATATGGAGACCAGCCCCACGATGGGCAGAGACCTGCCCAAGGGCACCAGCGATGAAAGGAAGAGGGAAGCTGTCAGCAGGGCCCAGCGCTTCCCCTGAGACCTGGACTAAGAGGAGGGGGCTCCCTCTGCTGGGATCACAGGTGGCAGGAGGTTCCCCTCACTCAGGCCCAGCCCCAAGGCCCCCCTCCTCCCATCTGTGCGCAGCTGAGGGAGCAAACAGGCACCCAGGATGGTTTGCATGTCCTTGGCTCCAGCCCCCGTGTCCCTGCTTTGAGAGCTCGCTCCCTTCCCACAGCATTCAAATCTCAAGAGGACACCTTCTCAGGGAGCCACAGCCCATCCCAGTCCCCTCAACCAGACACCAGCCCTGGTCCTCTGCCCTCCGTCAGGGAACCCGGTTAGGTGGACTTGACCAACCTTCCCCTTCTCCTGGGGGTCCCTCCTGGAGGACAGGATCAGTCCTTGAAGCTCAGACAAAGGCCCCTGGTCCCTGGTAACTGGGGAAGTTTTTTGTTTTTTGGGGGGGTTTTTTTGCGGTACTGGGGATTGAACTCAGGGGCATTCTACCTCCGAGCTATACCCCCAAGCCCTATTTTTTATTCTTTTATTTTGAAACCGAGTCTCACTAAGTTGCAGAGTGCCTCACTAGGTAGCTGAGGCTGGCCGCAAACCAGGATCCTCCAGTCTCAGCCTCCCGAATGCTGGGATTACAAGCGTGCGCCACCACGCCCGGCTTAACTGGGGAAGTTTGACTGAGTCACTTAGATCTCCCAGACTCAGTTTCCACAATCATTAAAACAGTTGTGGAGTCAAAGGTCTTTCTATGTTACTGTGCCTAGCACCTGGCCACACACAAATGTAGATTTCCTTCCTCCAGCCCCGAAGGATTTCACAAGCTCTCAGCTTTGGTCTCTAAACTCCACACACTGGAATGTGTGGGTAATGCCTACCAGAGAGGCTCCCTTGACAGGAGGCAAAGAAAGCTCCTTCCCCATGAGCCTGCCCATCTGCCTAGCTTCAGGGAGCGGCCAGGGCCCTGGCCAGAGGCACCAAGCCAAGGTCGGTGACCAGGCCTAGAGCCCAGCGCCTCGTGGGAGGGCAAGTTTAAATGAGTAAATACAGTCCCGCCTGGGTGTGGCCAGCCACAGGCCAGAGCCTCCAACAAGTCCCTCCCCTCCAGCCTACAGCAGAAAGCAGGGTTTGGGCAGGACAACAGGCACAGGGCTCCCCAGGCCATCAGGGCCCCCGTGGGGCAGTGGAAGCATCCCCCCCCCCCCCCGCCTCCATCCAGCCTGCCCTGGCCAGAGCACGACTGGCTCCCAGGAGGGCATGCTGTGGACTTGGTCTCAGGAAAAGTCAACTATGAAGGGCCTTGAGGGGATCCCTTGAGGGGATTTGCCCCAATACCTGCATGCAGCCTCACCCTCCAGGGTGGCCACAGAGATCAGCGGCAAACCACCAAAACACCAGATGTTCAGACGCCGGATGGCGAAACTCCTGTGGCCGAGGAGAGTGACTTACCCAAGGACACATAGGCAGTGTGAGGGGAAGAAGCAGGCTGGGCCAGGGCCAGGAGAGGGGCAGGCAGGGAGGGGTGGAGGTGAGTCGGGACCCTGCTTTTCACTTTGCAGACAGGGCTGTCTGCTCATCTGTGGTCTAACCTCAATCCCTCCTGCTCCAGTCAACGCTTCCCTCTTCGCAGTTCTTGCTGTGCCCTTCGCCTTCTTGCCTCGGGTCCCTTCACCCCATCCTCACCCTCCAATCCTTTAATCATCTTTGCTGTTCGTTACCCCCCACCCCCCGCAGGGTGGCAGCTGCTCTGTAGGTGTCTACACACCCAAGCAGGCACACACACCTTCATGCATGTGTGCTACTAGGTGCTGAATGTCTGCCGGGGGCACCTGGGCCTGCTGGGGGGAAGGGGCCTGAGGGTATCCCTCCTGTGGCTTTAGGACACTTTCCTCAGAGTACTCTGTCCCAGGCAGGGAAGAGAAGAGAAAATAAATACAAGAGGAGCCAAATAGCACCAACCCCACTAGGCCAAAGGTCAAGGCCTTTTAGCAGAGCCACTGGAAAAGAGTGCTTTGAGATCTTTCCTTTTATAAGCCAAGTTAAGAGCCACCTCTCTCTTCCCAACCTAGCTCCACTGGGAAGTTCTTCCTCTAGTCTAAGCTCCATCCTGCCTGCTATAATTGTGGACAAGCTGGGCAATATCAATCACAATGCAGCCAGATATTCACTTCTTGAACAGAGCTCCTACCATCTAATACCGCCCTCTCCCCCCATGAGTAAGTCACCAAACTGGGACAGAAGGGCAGAAGGTTGGCCCAGACTCCGGCCTCATGACTGGCTCATAAAAGCCACCAGCGATTACAGTGATGCTGAGGCTGTGCTGGCCCGCCATGATCTCCTCCTTCCCTCTTCCCTGTAAAAGGGAGATAATTGCTTCAAACCTCAGAGAGCCTGGGGAGTCCAAGAGGTGGGACAACCCCCAGCACTGCAGTGCCACAGGCCCAGAACCTGTGAAGGAGCCAGGCCTGCATGGGACCCACCTACATAGTGACTGGTGTCCCAGAGGACAACAGGTACTGCCAGCCCCGCCAGCTCCTCACTCTGCCCACCACGGCTAGGCAGGACAGACAGAGAAGCAGGAGTCAGTGTAGACGCCAGCAAAAGGCTGGGCGAGCCCTGCATCCCTGCTCCCCTTCCCCCACAGAGGTGCACAGGTGGATGGCAGCACCCAGTGGGCCCACACCAGACAGGGGAAGCACTGAAACTCCAGACCCAGTGCCAACCAGGGAGGGCAGGGGGCCCAGCAGGCCAGGAGGAGCAGGCTGACAGGATGGGCACAAGTCCAGATCTCTGGGGACATCTTCGGGGGCAGGTGGGGGAGGAGGGTGGGAAGGGTTGGACCTAACCCTAAGGTTTCCCTTCCCCAGTCCCTAGGGGCCAGGACACCCCCTTAGGCTCTCTGCTGCAGCTCCTCCAACCCCCAACCTGGGGAGTCTCCCTCCACCTTCTCCTCCCATCACACCTCCCAGGAAAGACCCAAGGAAGATTTTTTTTTTTAAAGCCCTGCTGGAGAGAGATTATATAACATCAGCCAGAAAGACTCTCAATCTCACAGCCTATTTGAAGAGCCAGGAGCCTAGAAGGGCAGGAGGGCCTTCAGCCCAGAGCCACCAGGCACAGAGCGGGGTGGACAGTGGGCAGTGCCTGCCATCCTTCCAGGCCTCCACCACTCTGTTTCAGGTACTGGGCACAGCAGGCAGAAGCACTAGCCCAACCCCCATGCCCCTCCCCCAACACAAGGATTCTGATGCTCTCTGACTGGTCCTGCTTCTCCCCTTGGACCATTGCCTCCAAGAGCACAGCTTATATGTCTTTCTTTGTGGGGTCTCTCCCCACTGTGAAGCTGTGCCTGAAAGACTGGAAGGACGAAAGCTCTGACACAGATTTGCTGTGTGGCCTCAGATGAAAAGATTAACCTCTCTGGTTGCTACAGAGGTATGAGTGAAAACTCGTATCTTCCCCAGAGGAACTCCCTACAATTGTACATGTGTACACATATACATACACACACACACATATGCAAACATATACAGAGTGTGTTGGGGAGACAGGGAAATTAAAACAAAGAGATTATGACCACTGAGACCCAAGGGCCCAAATGCTGTCAGGCAAGTGGGGAAAGAGCTACACATGAGTTCTAATGTCCCCCAATCACCCCATATAGAAAGGTCCTGAGCCACTCCCACAGATCCCACCCTGCCCCCACCTCCTGCCCAGCACTGGGAAACCACAGGAAGGAAATTCATTCCTAGGCAGGCTGTGGGAGCTGGGACAGCCAGGCTGAGTCCTGGGGCCACTGTGACCTGGTGGCCACAAGCGGGTGGCCATCTGCGAACACTGCCTTTTCAGTACCCTTCTCAGTGCCAAGGACCCTGCTGTTGGGGGGTTGGAGGGAGTGGCAGGTGGTCGGCTCTCCAACTCCAAAATGCCCAATCTCCTGCTGGCCTGGGCTCCCCTCCTATCTCCAGGCCAGAGCAGCCCAAGGTCACCACCCCAGACAGGAAACTTCCCACAGTCCAGGCTGCCCCTGGATTACAGCACAGACCCCCTGAGGGGCTGGGGGAGGGGTGGGTGACAGCCACCCCCCAGACCTAGGAAACTAGGCCTCTGAAGGAAACTCAGGCTGGGGGTTGGGCACCAGAAAGGGGACACAGGATCCCCCCACTCTACCCTCCCCCATGCCTCAGCAATACATGTGGTAAGGGGGGACAAAGTGGATAACCCAGAGGACAAGCTGGATAACCCCGTCCATGGTTCTGAGTGTGAGCCCCCCTTTCCTGGGGCGACCTCAAGGGACTGCCGAGAGGTCAGCATGAATCACTGGGGAACAGCCCCTTTCCCCATCCCTGTTACCCCAGAACCTGATACAAGGGGCTGGCATTGGGGTGGGAGACTAAGTGCATTTTTGTCCCCTTGGCCTTGTCTTCCCAAAGCCCCCAAACTCCCTAGACAGACCCTACTACATTCTCAGCCCAGTTCAGCCTGCCCTAGATGGAGAGAGGAACTGGAGAACTCTTGCCCAGATGTTGAACAGCTGTAAACTTCTGCCCAGAGGGTTCTCCAGCTGGGGTTGCTGACAAACCACATCAGGGGGCTGGGAAGCGGGGCTACGAGGTCCCAAGTAGGGTCCTGCGTGCCCATCTCCGGGGCCACTCCGTGTCCCAACTCCACAGGCACCGGGCGAAGGCGGCCCCGAGCCACACGCACTCACACCCCAACCCACCACCCCGGTGTCATCTGAACAACATCCCCCCTCCCTCCCCCGCTTTCCAAACAGCTGCGGCTCCCCCCGCCCCCACCCTCTCGCCGCCCTCCCAGGCCCCCTTCTGCACCATTTCGGGCCAAGGAGGAGGGAACAGGCGGAGAGAGGAGGGAGAGGGAGGGAGGGCCGGCTGTTAAAATGTCAGTCGCTCCCGGCTGTCACCGGAGACCCCCTCGGAGGATGGCGCGCCTTCCCAGACCTTTGAGAGGCCGTCGTAACCCCCCGACACCCGCAGGCCGGCGCGTCCCCAATCCGTCCGTCCTCACCCTGGACCTCCGACACCCTAGTGAATTACAGCCCACTTCACCGGTCCCCCACAGCCGACTCCCTAACACAAACAAACAGTCCACTGTGCGATCCCCGGCCGACGCCACCCGCGAACACCACCCGCGCCCCGAGTTCCTCGCGGCCCAGGGGGCCACCCCGGCGCACCCCTCCGGGGGACGGTCTAGACCACCCTCCACCCCGAGCTCAGGACGGGGTGGGGGAGGGGGCCTCTTAAAGTGGCAGGAGCACTGTTTTTCTCTACTCACCAGCCCCGCTGGGGGAAATGGGGTATCACGGCCGGGAGGGGGTAGCCCTCGCCCCGGGTCCGGGGGATCTTCAACAGCGGGAAGCCGCAGCTCCGGGCGCGGAGAATAATAAATGAGGCCGGCGTCCGCGCGAGCCCTGGGCGGCGCCGGGGGGCCTGGGCCCCCGTCGTGCGTGCGGGGGTGTGCAGGCGGGCGGCAGGCAAGCGGGGGACCACGGCCGAGCGCCTGAGCCTCCTCGACTGTTGTTGATATTTTGCTTCCTTCCTCCTTTCGGGTTCCAAAGGTAACTCCTCCAGCCCCCGGGAGTCGAGGCCGACGTAGGCACAGCTCAGCCTAGCTTGAGGGGTGGAGGGAGCGGCGTGATGGACAGCCCGGCGACCAATGAGAGGGAAGTATAGGGAGGCGGGCGGGGCCTAGAGGGCGGCCCTGGGCGAGGCCACGCCCCTCGCCTCCCTCGGGCCGGCAGCACCGGGCCGGGCCGGGCTGGCCTCCACCCTCCGCCCTTCCAAGCTAGGCTGCGGCGCCGGGAGCGCCGGATCCCTCCGCCTGCCGGGAGGGAGGGAGAGAGGCAAAGTAGGGAGGCTAGACCCGGAGGCCTTTACAGGGATCGACCCGCGCCCGGAGTGCCCCTCCGAGCCGGCCGGACCGCCGCCGGGTGCTGCTGCCACCACGCGCTCAAGGAGGTCCCTCCCGGGGCGGCCGTGCGGGCGGCACGCACTCTCTCTGCTGCACACGCGCTACCTCGGCACCCCCCCCCCAGGCCCCAGGAGAGTTGGGAGGTGGGAGTCTAAGTAGATAAATTAAGGGGAGACTGTAAGTGGCGAAAAGATTCCTTCTCCCCTACTAGCGTGTGACAAAGCTGCACTTAAAGGGCCACGTTCTGCTCTTGGTGGCGTGGGGGGGGGGGGAGAAGTGGTACTTGGGAGCTCAGTTGCTCCCTCTACCTGTGACAGCCCCCCCTCCCCTCTCCGGGCCAGGCTCGGCAGACGCCCAGCAATTTAAAGCGACAGCTCATAGTTCTAGGGTGACCTAATCTTTAGTGCCTTGCGGGCCCCAGCGCACTTACAGCCGAGGGGGCAATTTAAAGGGGTGGGACCCTAACCACCACCACCACTACCCCTCACCACCCCACCCAGCCTCGCAGGAAACATTCAGAAGCATCTTATTAAAGAAGCAGTAGTAGCTCTTAAAAAAACACATTTTTAAAAATTCCTGCTTGCCTCAGGGCGGGGTGAATTTTGAAGTGCCCTACCACAAGAGTGTGGGCGTCATGCTTCTGGACAACTGGCCCATCAGGCTTCCTGTCCCACCTCCCAAGTCCTGCCTGCTTTCTACCTAGAGTTTGAGGAAATGATGGGATCTGGCTTAAATCTCAAAGAATCTTGCAGAACAGAAGAGCGTTCAGTTCTTCACACACCCTGATTTCTGTCGGGCTAGGTCTGATTTGCTGGACAAAGACTCAATTCTGGGCTAGTGCTGGAGGGACCAGTGTAGACAGAGAGGTGGTGTGTCATGGTGGTTAGAAACTGTTAACTCTGCAATAGAGCTGCCTTGGTTTCAAATCCTTACTCCACCATTCATTAACTGTGAACACAGGCACATTATTTAACTTTCCTCTACCTCATGATCCTCATGAGTAAAATGGAGATGGTGATAAATTAGTACCTAACTCATAAATTTGGTGTGAAGATTAAATTAGTTCTTGTAAGTAGATTACTTAGTAGTGAGGCCATCTGCAACTTAGTGAGGCCCTGTTTCAAAATAAAAGAATAAAGTAGGGCTAAGGGTGTAGCTCAGAGATAGAATGCCTCTGGGTTCCATCCCCAGTACCACAAAAACAAAACAAAACAAAACCCCATAGATTACTTAGTACGGTTGATCCTGTGCTCATGCTGCATTCTAATACCTGGGACTGTTGGGCCAAGAGCTGGGCTGAAAAGACCCCTGCAAATCCACACAAATCCCTGAGGAGGCAAGTTCAGGGGGATTGTTCTGCAAACAGGTTGGAGGCTTATCTTAGACTTCAGACAGGAAGCTGGCAGGCTATTTCCTTGGCCTCAGTTTCCAACCCTTCTACCTGGCTCCTCCTTCAGGAAACCTGATTTATACAGTGTCACACATTGTCCCCAAATGCGGCCTCTCAGTTCCCCATTGGTATGAGATGGGGCCCCCGACACCTGAGGATGTCATTTCTCCCTGTCAGGCATCACTAGCTTGCCCCAAAGACTTGAGAGTAAACAGGGGGAACCCATTCGCCCCTTCCCTAAGAACTTGGAGAAAAGCAGAGCCTTGTGCCAGGCTCCAGGCTGTGGCAGTCGCAGGATGGGAAAAAGCCCCCCACACACAGTGGGGAACCTCCCCTGGCTTGTGGCCTCTATTTTTAGTGCTTCCCCAGGCTCTAGCAGGAGAAACCGTTTAGTCATCAGGGTGTTTATTTTCCGGCTGTTTCCGACGTCGGGAAAGCAGAATGTTGAGACTGGAGAGATCCAGGGCTGCTGGAAAAGACTTCTTAGGAACAGGAATGGGAGTGCAGCCTTCAGACCATCAGGTCCCACACTTTGAGGGGTGAGGGAAGAACACCAGAATGGCCAAGCCCCCAGGAGACCAGAACATCTAAGTTCTCAACCTGCCTCCAGTTTGGAGGCTTTCCAAGCCAGATAACCCTCTGGCCCCAGCTCTACTAGAAGGATTCCCTCCAGAAACATAAGCACCCCTAGAACAAATTCTTTCCCAGGGCTAGTTTCCAGAAACCCCCTCCCCAGCCTGCAGTAGATCGGTGGTGGTGGCGTGGAGAGCCTCCCGCCAACCAGGATTCCAGCCAATCTCAAGCCTGAGGCGGGCCTGCCAGGGCTATGATTGGCTGGCCGGTCCTCCCAATCTTGGAATGTTGGGTCCTTAACAAAGGAATGAGGAAGGAAGGTGAGTCACCTGGGAAGGGTATTAAAGGGCCAGGAACGGAGGAGTGAGGCAGGGGAGGGAAGAGTTCAGTGGTTGAGATAATGTCCAGGACAGGACTGTAATGATACTGGCATGATAATCTAGTAATGAACACAGTAGGAGACACTGACACTACAAATGGGAAAGAATTCTGAATATAGAGAAAGCTTCCTGGGAGAGGAAGAGCAACCAACATGAGGTCTTGATTTCCATGGAGAATTAAGGGTCTAGGGAGCAGTGTTGCTGGAAGTTAGATGGAAATGAAGTCTTTCTGAAAATGACTCACTAAATTTTTTTTTTTTCAGTATTGGGAATTGAACCCAGGGGTGCTCTATCTCTGAGCTACACCCCCAGCCCAACTTTATATTTTATTTTGAAACAGGGTCTCACTAAGTTGCTGAAGCTGACCTCAAAATTGTGATCCTCCTGTCTCAGTCTCCCAAGAACTGGGATTATAGGTGTGCACCACCACGCCTCACTGATTCATTAAAATTTTTTCTTCTGGCCCCTGGACTTGCCATCCCAGAATGCTCTAGGTGGAAGATGACTAGGTGGAGAAGGCACAGATGCCTGGGTCTTATTTTTTT
>PVLC010050051.1:0-10237 GCA_004027655.1 Graphiurus murinus | reverse complement strand
TGATGGTCCTGCTGAGATACTTGTCCAGCAGAGGCCCTCTCTGATTCTGTAAGCCCAGGGTCACCCTCTTGACCATCAGCAGGGGGACTGAGACTCTGGATAACACATGTTTCCTGAGGGCATTGGTCCTCAGGAAAGACGAGGCTGAGAGAGGCTTGCAACGTCAATACCTCCCGTATCCCCGTTGCCATGGAGACGCTGAGCACCTTGGTTTTATGAAAACTTTTAAAGTCTCAGCAAACTCTCCTATCTCAAGTCCTCAAAAAACAAACAGACACATATGTATGTACAGAACCCTCAAACACTGAAGCCATCTGTTGCTATCCATGGACTAATACCTTTCCTGTGGTGTGAACCCGCCCCACACTGATGCCTGGCTGGGATGAAGATCTAAAGACATACCTGGCAACCAGATGAGAGTTGTTTAACAGCAGTTTAAATTGGTATTTTTAGGGACAGGCACAGATTTCTGCAAATCGGTGCCATATTTCATGACAAATCTTCTTCTGCTGAGCAAGAAACAGACAGATGAGCAGAAAGGAAAAAAAAAGAGAAGGTTGTCTCCAGGAACAAAGTTTTCAAAGCATGATACTGTGGGCTCAGAGGCACAAGGATTCATTGTGAAAGTCATGGTTGATTCCAATCACAGCCATTGCATACTAGGAGCCTGGGCTGGGCTGGTGGCCACACTCTCAGGGCTGTGGCCACAGAGAACCACAGATGAGCCTGCCCTTCCTGGCCTGCACTGTGGTCCTGGAGCCATGTCAGAAGTAAGGTCACGCTTGCACATAAAACTCTCAGGCCACATGAGGTAGGTTTCACTCTCTTACCAAGGATCCCAGAGAGCTGAGGTCTAGGCACAATGGCCACAGCTACTTGCATATTCAAAACACATCCTGGGGTTTACACAGTCCCATTTGATGGAGAGGACCACTGTTTGCATGATGCTATTTTGTATACACTTTTATTGGTGCACTGTAATTATACATAATTGCAAGGTTCAAAGTGATACCTAAATACAGGCACACAGCACTTGGTGTCTTTCCCTCCGTACCCCATCCTGCTGGTAGCTTCATGTGTGAGAGTAACCTTGTTTGAACTATTCTCTTCCTCCAACCTCATTTTTCCCCTTCCCCAACCCCCTTCCGGTATTCTTCTGGGCTCTGTCCTCATTTCTCTGAAGTCCATTTTGTTTCCAATTTCTCTCTAGCTTTCACATATGAGAGAAAACATATGACCCTTGACTTTCTGAGATGGGCCAATCTCACTTAGCATCACAGTTCCTAGTTCCATCCATTGTCCTGCAAATGGCATAATTTCGTTCTTCTTTATGAACGCAGAGCTTTATAAAAAGAGTACACAGCATTTTGCGTACATCACCCCACCGGGGCCTCATGACTGCCCATTAGGGAGATATTATTCTTTTCCTATGAGCATACAAAGCTGTGAGAGTTCCTCGCTCTGCACCACAAAACCCTCGAGGAGGGTGCTGTCTAGTGGAACTTTCTGCAGTGTTAGAAAATGTTCCACATCCACATTGTCTAATATGGGGAGTGAACCTTTCAAATGTGCCTAGAGTTACTAAGCAAATGAGTTGTCAATTGTATTGAGTTTCATTAATTTGGATTCTGATATAACCGGTCACACGTGGCGGGTCTACCATGGTGGACTACACAGCTCCAGGCGTCCTGTGACAGGCCAGGGGCAGGCTGAAGGAACAGGACTCCGAGTTCTCCTTCTTGTTCTGACCCAAAAAGGTTTACTTTTGATCTGTTTCACTTGGGGGAAAAAAAAATACTTGTTCCTGTTGTTAAAAAGAAAAAATTAAAAATTGCTGACACACTAGAAAGTAAGCTTTGTAAGTCAGGGACTTTGGGCCATGCGGCTGTATTTTGGAGCCTTAGTTGTCTCTCTACAAAATGGAGCTGACACTATCTGCCCTCAGAGGGCTGTTGGGAATACAGTGGTGTTATATAAGCAAGGTGTGTGTGTGTGTGTGTGTGTGTGTACGCGCGCACACAGGAGCAGCTGACACATAACAAATGCTCTTAGCACACCAACACTTGCGATAGAGTTCACGGCCAAGGGGCTCACGAATTTTATGCATCCTGGGTAATAAATCCAACTCTGAAGACTTCACATGCATTATCACACTTTATTGACTCCCTCTAAGTGTACAGAGATAGGTGCATGCCCCACTGTGTGCTCTCCTGATTGTCTGATGGGGAAACTGAGGCACCAAACATAAAAATGTCACTGGCAACCTCTCAGTGTCAAAAGCGGCATTTAGACCTGTTTAGGCTGATGCCAAAGGCCACAGTTGTAGCCACGATGACCGATTCACATGATGCATTAGACTTGGGGAGCAAATGCGGGCAGCGCTGTGTGCCACTTAGGAAATTCATGTTAGGGATTGCAGCTGTAAATCAAGCCAAATGTTATGAAAGAAGAGACAGCGGGGAGACAAGCAGCCTGCGTTTAAAGAGATTTGGTGGGTTGTTCATTTTTGTCTCTTTCCCAATGGACACACAGCCCTGTAGGGGCCTGGAGCCATCTCTGTAAAAGACTCCTCTTGCCCCTAAAATGCCCTACCTCCCCACTACCGGAGAAACTTAGGTCACAGCTTCTTGCTGAAGGCAGAGGGTGAGAAAGAGATAGAGATTTCCAGGCTTGGTGTCTGCAATCCCAGTACTTGAGAGGCTGAGACAGGAGGATCATAGGTTCAAGGCCAGCCTCAGCAACTTTAAGGAGCCTCTGTTTCAAAATTAAAAAAAAAAATAGGGCTAGGGGTGCAGCTCCGAGGTAGAAGGACCCTGGGTTCAATCCCCAGTATCACAAAATAAATGAATAAATAAAAAGTAAAAGGGGGGGGGGAGAAATCCCCTAAGACTTAAGCCCAGCTTGGACCAAAAGCATTGGAGAGATTTGAGCCACGACTGCTGGCGACAGAGAGAGATTAGGCTGCAGCTTGGTAATTGGCAGCACTGGGCTTGGAAAACACAGATAAAGGCCAGCACCGGAGGGACTGATCCTTCTGAACCAAGTGACCGGGTGGAGGCTAGGATGAACACGCGGGGACGGTTACTGTTCTCTGATGGACATTTTCTTCTGCTTTTACCACAGAAAATCCTCTTTTCCTCACCTTCCCAGCTGAACGCTTCTCCCACTGGGTCTGGGGAAGGCTCGATGGTCGGTCAGGCTCTGCCTGTGCTAGGGACAGAGCCCTTAGCTGGCATCCTAAGGTCAACACCACCATTCTGTTGCCACTCCCTGCAGAAGGGCAGCCCTCTTCCCCAACCTCTGTGACAGACACGGGGACACCTCTGTTTCCTGACAGACACACAGGACAGACCTGGAGCCCAAAGGATGCTCTGGCCCCTTCGGATATCACAGAGGCTGTGTGGGCACCTTCATCCTCTCTGTCACCAACACACGTGGACTAGAAACAAAGGTAATTCAGAATGGGGGGAAGGGGCGACCCCCTCTCCATACATTTGCAAAAAATGCAAATAAGGGCGGATATCACAGGGCAGGGTGGTGGGGGGTCTTGCTACTTGAACCTGTTGGTTTCCTGCTGGATTTTCTGACAACACTGGGAGCTACTACAGCACTCTCAAGCGTGTAGATCTGACCCCCTTCAGTAAGTCCATCTCCCTTACACCTGTCTGGTGCTGAAGAGGTCCACTGCTAGCCCCAGGCAAATCTGATCCCCCTATATGCAAAGGAAGACGGCTCCGCAGCGTCAAGGTGTGGTCTCTTCAGGGACAGGGACCTGTATTGTCAAGAGGCCTGACATTTCCTAATCAGAAGTTTCCGGTTTTAGCTTCCCATCTCCTTATGCATGTTTTTAGATACTCTCTGGGGGGCTCGGCACATTTAAAGGCTAATTATATAGTTAAAGTTAATTATTCATTCATTAACATTCAAGAAGTCTTTAACAAGGCATTGACTTGTTCTGATGAATTAATGAAACCAGAGCGTGCGTGTGTGTGTGTGTGTGTGTGTGTGTGTGTGTGTGTGTGTGTGTTTGGGAGGTCTAGTCTCAAGCGTTATTGAAAATGAAACATCTCTTTGATGATAACTGAACGTGTTTTTTTAGGTCACATCAAAGCCTTGCTTGGAAGAGAATTAGATCAGCCGGGCCAGTTGGCATGTTTTAGCCACTGTAGAGAAATGCATGGAGTTCAGACCCACTTTCATCAGCTCTAGGGATGAGGCAGGCATAGAACCTCCCTGAGCTTGTTTCTTCATCTGTAAGATGGTGAAATGATTCCTCTCCTATAGGGCTGGCTAGTAGATAGATTAAAGTCAAAGAGTGTTTTGTAGTTGCAGGTCTTGGGGAAATTTAGGGGATTGTTTAGCAGCCAAGATATCATTGTGCAGGGAGATAATGGCATGGAAACCAATAGCAGACACCCAGACATGGTGGCTATTGGTGGCCAGACGGCATTCCTAGGCCCCAGAAGGTACCACTGCCTAGAAAAGAGAAACTTGATTCGCACAGAGACTGTGTCTGGCATTGGCAAAGGATTCTCTAAAACAGGCTTTAAGAAAGAGGCCTAGTATCACATTTTGACTCTGAGATTGGGAATGCAAAGTTTAAGATCAGAATTATACTGACATTGATTAATTTTCACTATGGAAGCATTTATTTTCCAGAGCAAACTCCATTAAGCCAATTTAATTCCTGGATCGATGTCTTGCATAGCATAGTTAAATTGTTTCCAATTTTTTGTTGTTGTTGCAAATTATTTTTATGGGAGCCAATTCTTTCTGCGTTTAAATTCTATAAAGATTTGATTCATTGATCAGCATTTAGATCACAACTCATTTTACTAATTTATAACTTCTGCCGCTTTGAGTTTTATTTTCAAGTTATTATTTCCACAAAATCCAATTCTCCTGGATCAAAATTGTGCAGAGATACAAAATTAGACAGTAAGATTCATCTATGGATTTTTAGTCAATAACAAATTTCACCCTGTGTGCTTTTAGTTGGTGCTGGTTTAATGTGTGGTGATTATTTCCACCAGTAATATTCATTTTGGATTGGGGGAAAAAAGACGGATGGTAGTATTTGTTTTTCAACTGTGAAAATTCTGAGCAATTTTTCTAGAGCAACAGAGAGAGGTAGAGAAGTGAGGAAGAGAAATAACAGTGCAGTTTTCTCAGAAGACTGGAAATGGAGCCACCATCTGACCCAGCAATATCACTCCTGAGCATCTCTCCTAAGGAACTGAGGTCAGACTACTATAGTGATACATGCATATCCATGTGTGGAGCAGCACAATTCACAAAAACCAAACTATGGAAGCAGCCTAGGTGCCCGTCGACAGGTGAATGGATCGCAGAAATGTGGTATGTGCACACACAATGGAATTTTACTCACCCATTAGGAAGAACAAAATTATGCCATTTGCAGGAAAATGGATGGAACTCAAGAATATCATGCTAACAGAGATTAGCCAGTCTCAAAAAGTGAATAGTTATTAAGTTTTTTCTCATATGTGGAAGCTGGAGAGAAGTTAAAATAACAAAAGAGACCTCAGATAAAGGAGTAGAGTCCAATGGAGGGAGTAGAGATATAATGAAGGTGACTGTTTAAGTAATGCTCTGTACGTCTATGAAATTATCAATACCAATCTCAATGACTGAATGGGGAAGGGGGGGTGTGATCTGAAGAGAAACACACCAGGTGTTGTGTGTATGTATACTCCTATTAAGCTATACTTCATTATGATTTATAATTACAATGCACCAAGTATAAAGAGAGACAGAGTGGAAAAAGAGAGAGAGGGAGAGGAAGAGGGAGAGGGGAGAGAGGGAGAGAGAGAGAGGAAGAAGAGGAGGAAAAGGAGGAGGAGGAGGAAGAGAAAAGGAGGAGAAGGAGGAAGAAAGCAGGTATCAAGTGAAAGAAGAGAGGGGGAAAGAAAGAGACAAAGGAAAAAGAAGAACAAGAAAATGAGGAGAGGAGGAGAGAGATGGCAAGGCAAAAGAGAGAGGATAAAGAGATCCGGATACAGAGATAGAGCAAGAGGCTAAGAGACAGAGAAGAGACAAGAGATAGGGGAGGGAAGAGGAGAGAAAGCAAGCAGAGGAGATGCTGTGTCCATATTCTCTGGAATGTTAATCTGCGTGTGTGTGTGTGTGTGTGTGTGTGTGTGCGCGCGCGCGTGCATGCATGCATGCGTGTGTATTACTGGGGATTGAACCCAGGGGCTTTCTGCCTCTGAGCTACACCCCTAGCCATCTTTTTAAAATTTTTTTATATTGAAACAGAGTTTCACTAAGCTGCTGAGGCTAGTCTGGAACCTGCTACCCTCCTGCCTCAGCCTACTAAGTACTGAAATTACAGGGCATGCACCACCCACCCAGTTGGAATGTTAATCTTTATAGAGCTCCTTCAACTGTATTTCTCAAGGACTGAGATCAGAGCTAACCATTCTGTTTACAAATCCACGCACAACATTATTATAAAGACTGCTCAAAAATGTTTTGTTTATTCCAACTTCCCTTGAATGTGTACTGTGTGCCAGACCCTGAGCTTTCTTGCCCGGAATTTAATTTCTTGCTCATTTAATCTTTACAACACAGGTCTACGTGCAGGAACCACAGGTAGCAGCATTTTCTGAGTGGGAAAACTGGAGTCTGGGAGGTTAATTAACTTGTCTGAGATTCCTCCGCTTGACATCAGCAGAGAGGAGAGTCGAATCCAGGAGACTAAGCTTTTAAGCACCACTGCACGCTGCAGGTGGTGATAGGTTCGGCAGAATTTGTCCTGCACCAGGACTGAGAGGCAGGGAATCTCAAGACCAGAAAATATGAAAGTGAACGAGAGACGAAAAAGCGTCTTTGTTAAAACTATGACAGGGTTCCCAACTGTTACATATCAGATACAGTACTAAGTATTGTCTATAACTTCAACATAACTAATTTGCAAAAGAAATTCCAGGAGATGGATTTCATAGATGTGGGAAACAAGCTCAGAGAGGTTATTTAATTTACCGAAGATCACACAGCTGATAAATACCAGATCCAGGATGTGAAACGAGGTAGCCTTCACTCCAAAGTTCATGCTCTGCCCCACAAGGCCACTGAAGACAGAGATAACTTAGCAAATCAATCACCTGGTTAACTCTATAAGACTAGAGATTTTAAGAAAATTATGAGCATTTTGATCTAGGAATTCTACTTTTTGCTTTCATTCCTAAAGAACTATTTGCAGAAGGGTATGGAAGATTCACTGAAGATTTTTAATGTATCTGTATGACTAACAAACCTCCCCTGACCAAAGGAAAAAACCCAAGTTAAAAAGCATAAAAACAACAACAAAACAAAACAAAAAAATCCTCTAGCAAGAGGAAAATCCTTGAAAAAAATGAAACTAAAAAGCTATGATGTATAAAACCATGGGGTTCTTTCCTTTCCGTCAAAGAGAATGCAGGCAAAAGATGCCTACAGATACGGGAACCCTTCAAAACATATTATTCATTGAAAATCAACCTTCAACATAATGCATATAGTTTGATAGCATGCTACAGAATGAAATTTTTCTGTGTGGTACTGGGGGCTGAACCCTGGGGCATTCTACCTCCGAGCTACACCCCCAGCCCGAGTTTTTATTTTTTATTTTGAAACAGGGTCTCACCAAGTTGCAGAGGGCCTCACTAGGTAGCTGAGGCTGACAGTGAACCCACCATTCTCCTGTCTCAGCCTCTCAAGTACTGGGATTACAAGCGTGCACCACCATGCCAGGCTCTACAGAATGAAATTTGATTATTATTGTGAACATACAAATGCATCTTACAAGGAGAATTGGAACGGACATGAAACAAAAAAAGCCCATCTGGTTGTGGGTAGTTTGGGACAGGGTCAAAGGGATGCCTGCTTCTCTGCATCTTTAATTTTTACAATAACACTCTATTTTATGATCAGAAGCAATAGAGCATAAGGTTCAGGGCAGAGATGCTCCAACCAGGTCCAGGCCCAGCCCAGAAGCTCGCCAGCACCATGCCGGGGCCAGGGACTCAGTCTTTCTGCACAATCGTTTCTCTGTCTGCACCACAGAGTTGCTGAATGAGCCAACCTCAGAGGTGTGGCTGTGGAGAGTCAATGGGGAACCACTTGAAAGTGTTAACAGTAGCTGGGCATGCTGGCACATGCTTGTAATCCCAGCATTTGGGAGGCTGAGACCTGAGGATCCGGGTTCATGGCCAGCCTCAGCTACCTAGTGAGGCCCTCTGCAACTTAGTGAGACCCTGTTTCAAAATAAAGAAGAAAAAATAGGGCTGGGGGTAACGCTCAGAGGCAGAATGTCCCTGAATTCAATTCCCAGTACCGAAAAAAAAAAAATGTTAAGAGTAACATCTGGCCCACACAACCAGGCCTGGGAGTCAGGGAGGGTGAAGGCACTAGACCTCAGCCAGCTCGATCACCACCCAAGAGTGGAGGTTCACTCCCAGCATCCACATTGTATCACTGGACAGCACACAACCCAAAGCACAGGGTACCCTTCCCTTCCGTGCTTACCCAGATGGAGCACTGAGAAGCTGGGCCTCTCCGCCAGGATCCCTAACAGCTGAGGACAGTTTTCCTTGGCTGTGTAGATGTTGAACACCCGCCAGAAGGTGGTGTTTGGAAATCTCACTGCCACTGCAGCCTAGGTGAGTGCAGGGGGGCTGAATAGTGCACCCTACATTCATGGGCACCCAGAACCTCAGCTCAGAAGGTGACCTTATTTGAAAACTGGGCCTTTGAGCTGGGCACGGTGACACACGCCAGTAATCCAAGAACTTGGGAGGCTTAGACTGGAGGATTGCAGGTTCGAGGCAAGCCTCAGCAACTTAGCAAGGCCCTCGGTGGCCTAGCAAGATCACTTTTCAAAATAAAAATTAAAAAGGGCTGGGGGTGTAGCTTGGAGTAGAATGTCCCTGGGTTCAATCCCCAGTGCCAAGAAGAGAAGAAAAGAAAATTGGGTCTTGGAAGATGTGAGTAGCTAAGGACCTTGAGATGAAATAACATAATGACTGCGTCCTTGTATGAAGAGGAAATACACAGAAGGAAGAAGGCCATGTAGAAATGGACGCAGAGTTTAGAGAGGTGGCCACTAGCCAAGGTACATCTGGGGGCCACCAGAAACTAGAAAGGCCAGGAAGGAGTCTCCTAGAGTCCATGGAAGGGCGTAACCCTGGTGACACCTTTGTTTTGGTACTAGTGATTGAACCTGGGGCATTCTTCCTTTGAGCTACACCCTGGGCCTATTTTTTAAATGTTGAAACAGAGTATAAGTTGCTGAGGCTGATCTTGAACCTATGATCCTCCTGTCTCAGCCTCTCAGGTACCAGGATTTCAGGTGTGCGCCATGACGCACCGCTCCTATTGACACCTTGCTTTTTTGGGCTTCAGGCTCCAGAAACATGAGAGAAAACCTCCCGTCTTTGTAAGTCAGCACGGATGGTGTGTCGCTGCTACAGTGGCCCTGAGCAATCATTATGATGGAGAGATCCGCAGGTGTGGGGCCTGAGGGCCTGTTTCTGCTCCACCTGCTCTTCCCTATGAGAGGGAGGAGGTGTGCTTGCCAGAGGAGAGGCAGCTGTTTGAGGTTGGTCCCAAACCCTCATCACAAGGCATAAACAGTGTCCCCCACCTATGCTAGGTGCCTTTGGTGGCCTGAATTAGCCCAGCAAAAGGAAGATGGCTCCTCTCTGTGGCTGCTGGGGCAGGACACGGGAGAAGAAACATCCACAGCTGACACGTGGATGGATGCCGAGACCATTCTAGCACCTGGGCCAGTGGAGACCTGTTCATAATTTTCACTATGAGAAGAAAGGAAGTATGTTATTTGATTTACCCAAGCTGAGTTGCCGATGGGTAAGAGCATCAGCTTCGTGCCTCTGGGTCCTACTTCCTTGTAACGCATGGGTACATCTCTTCTCAGAATTGTTCCCTTCTCAGGACAAGCAGAGGGTTAATATGTTATTCTGGATGGGACCTGAAATGTCCCCCAAAGCTCATGTGTTGAAGACTCAGTGCCCAGTGCATATCCAGAGACAAGGTTTTGGGGAAGGGACTGGGTTATGAGGGCTTTGACCTTGTTTGTGGGTTAATCCATTTGATGGATTTTAGTTTTGTGTGTGTGTGTGTGTGTGTGTGTGTGTGTGTGTGTGTGTGTTACCAGACATTGAACCCAGGGGCACTTTACCTCTGAGCTACACCCCCAGCCCTCTTTAAAAAAATT
>PVLC010050050.1:0-10237 GCA_004027655.1 Graphiurus murinus | reverse complement strand
GGCACACGCTTGTAATCCCAGAATTTGGAAGGCTGAGACCGGAGGATCCAGGTTCGCAGCCAGCCTCAGCTACCTAGTGAGGCATTCTGCAACTTAGTGAGACCCTGTTTCAAAATAAAGGATAAAAAAAAATAGAGCTGAGGGTATAGCTCATAGGTAGAATGCCCCTGAGTTCAATCCCTAGTACCACACACACACAAAAAAAAATCAACAATGCTATGAGGTAAGGAGGTGGGAAAGGAGAAGGAGGACCCTTCCCCCTCCCCAGCAATAAGGCCGAAACGACAAAGTCCATCGACTAGGGACTGGAACGTCTAAAACTAAAAGCCAATATAAATATTTATCTTTATAAGTTGATTTATTTCAGGTATTTATTGTAGTAACAGAAAGATGACTAACACAAAGGTCAAACAGAAAGATAGTTAATGGACATAAAGAAGAAAGATGTATGAAAGAGACTGGGTCCCACTGCTAGCTGCCCCTCTCTGATTTACATCACTGCCTTCAGGTGGAGTCAGCATCGACTTCATTACTAGTGAGACCAAGTCCGGAGGACTCTAGATTGCTCAGAATTTTAGAGGCTACAACCCTTTTCCAGCAACGGGCAAGGAAATAGATGTGTACTCCTTGGTTCACACTCTTCTAGAAACTTGGAGATTATTTTCCTAACATTGTTTTCCCCAAAAATATGAATTATTATTTTGCACATTAAATATCCTCCTTATGTAATTATAAAATCTCTGTGAGGCTGTGCAGCTGAAAAAAAGAGAGAGAAGAAAAATGAACACACAGCACATTCACTACTGGAAGCAACAATGATTACTGAGAAATGAAAATAGCTGACATCAGAGAAGGCCGGAAGCCAGCCTCCCTCCCTCCTGTTGCTTTCACTCTCTGGGACTGTGACAGGCCTGTTTTCTTTGCACTCAGAATTCTTTAGCTCAACAAATACATTGTTGAGTAGTTGAGGTGCTGTTCAAAAGCCCTCTGTCTGCTTTCATCCACTCAATCCTCAAAACCTTTGAGGTAGATTTTTTTTTTCCCTCCATTTCACAGATTAAACGAAGCCAAGGGGAGGTAAGGTCACTTGCTCAAGATTGCCCAAGGACTTGAAACCAAGCTACCAGTCTCCAGAGTGCTTAACCCCTGCTCTCCTGTCCTGGAGGGCAATTTATTTGCTTGTTTGGCCAGATCAATTTTTCAAGGAGGTAAAAGCAATGTGGTAGGTGGGTGTGGTGGTGCATGCCTGTAATCTCAGTACTTGGGAGGCCAAGACAGGAGGATCTGCAGGTTCATGGCCAGCCTCAGCAACTTAGTGAGACCCTGTTTCCAAATAAAAAAATAAAATGGGGCTGGGGGTGTAGCTCGAGGTAGAGTGCCTCTGGGTTCTATAAACAAACAAACAAATCAGCAATGCTATGAGGTAAGGAGGAGGGAAAGGAGAAGGAGAACCCTTCTCCCTCCCCAGGCCCCTGAGCTCTCTAGAGCACATGAAAATTTCCAGGCCATCTGAAAGCACTGCCCTTTGGGTTCAGGTTGCTCTGAAGAAGGCAGGGTCTGGTGGAGAGGAGGAGAATAGCGGCTCCCTGCCCTCCTCAGGAGCACTGGAGTCCAGGTGCTCCCTGGTGGCCCTGGTGGGGCCGATCTCCCCTACCAGAGGCCTCTTTGGGCCTCTACATATTGCCCAACTCCAGCTGCATTCCAAATACAGCCTCTGCCTCCCAAATGCAGCTAGCTCTTCCTGTGCAAAAAACCCTGCTAATGTCCTCATGTGGGTGACCAAGTATTATCTTTCTGTTCTCCCTTCAAAATTGATTCACTTGAGAGAAAATGTCTTAATCAGAGGAGAGAAAGCTATGAAGGCAGGAATTTCAGGCACTGTAGGGGGTCAGTTATGGGAATATATTGTCAGACATGGGGGGCTTCAAAACACACTTGGAGCCCATCATCTACCCTACTCTGCAAGGGATGCATCCTGTTGTTTTGTTTTTCAGTACTGGGGATTGAAGGCAGGGATGCTTTACCACCAAGCTATATTCCCAGTCCTTTTATTTTCTATTTTGAAATAGGGTCTCACTAAGTTGCCCAGACTAGCCTCAAATTTATAGTCCTCCTGCCCCAGCCTCTCAAGTAACTGGGAATGCGCCACTCTACCTGATGAGTCCTGGCTTTGTAGGACAAATGGTTTCTAATCCCTCCTTTTGGTTCCCCACTCAGGCTCCACATCCATTCATGAAAGGATTAGAAGTCAGCAATATAGAGACGTAACAAGTAGAAAAAGATTGGGGAAAGCAAGTTATTTCTACAGCACCTGGCAGTGTACAACACTTTCCACATTCATTGTTCCTTCAGATCCTCACATCCACCTGCAGGGCAGGCATTACCATACTCCTCATTAGTAGAACTGACTTCCAAAGAGAGAAGCAAAGCTCTGGGCATGGAAGACATGCCTAGGACCATTCAGTAAAGGGTGGAGCCCAGATGATTAGGACCAGGACCTGTGTGTGTGTGTGTGTGTGTGTGTGTGCGGGTGCGTTTGCGTGTGTGTGTATGTGTGTGTGTGTGTTGTGCTGGAGAACCTTGCACATGCTAGCTCTACCACTGAGAGATTACCCTGGGTTCTTTTTTTGTGTGTGTGTGTGTGTGATACTGGAGATTGAACCCAGAGGCATTCTACCTCTGATCTACACCCCCAGCCCTATTTTTTTATTCTTTATTTTGAAGCAGGGTCTCACTAAGTTGCAGAGGGCCTCACTAAGTAGCTGAGGTTGGCCTTGAACCTGCAATCCTCCTGTCTCAGCCTCCCAAGTACTAGAATTACTGGTGTGCGACACCATACCTGGCTAAGCACATTTATTTTATACAGTTGGTCTGCCACCTCCAAAAACTGCTTTTGTCCTGTTTTAAATAAGACACATTAGTGGTAAAAAGAATCAGTCGAAATCCTATACGTGGCTATAGCTTTTGTACATTACACTTTTGTTCAACTCACCCTTTTGTGCATAATTCACTCCCCCTTCCCCCTGCAAACCACCTCATCTATAGCAACCTTTGTGAGATAGCGGAAGAACAAATACTCTAATACGCAGTGTGATAGTGCTGCCCAGTAGCAGAGAGTCCAATGCCCACAGGTTTTTTTTTTTTCTTTTAAGGCCCTGGGAATTGAACCCAGGGGCATTCTACCTCAGAGCTATACCTCCAGCCCTATTTTTTTATTTTTTATTTTGAAACAGGGTCTCACTAAGTTGCAGAGAGCCTCATCTGAGCCTGGCCACAAACCTGGATCCTCTGGTCTCAGCCTCCCAAGTACTGAAATTACAAGTATGTGCCACCACACCCGGCTCAATGTCCACAACTTTGCGATCTTTGTACAGGGATATTTCTGCAGTTACATGAATTTTTTGCACTCTACTTTTATTATTTTATAAAAATGATTAAAAACATACAGATTTGTATATTTAAAATTTTAAAGGATGTTACAAAAATATATTCATTATTTATTTTAGCAAAATATTAAATATTAATATTTAATAGGGATTATATTTATTGGAGATAATTTGTACAAAAGGATGAAAATAAAAAACAAACAATATAAAAACAAAAGTTAAGATACTAATGAGAAGCATGTATCTCCTATTTTATTTTTTTTATTTTAAAACAAGGTCTTGCTAAGTTGTAGAGGGAAGGCATTGCTAAATTGCTGAGGCTGATCTCAAACCTGCAATACTATCTCAGTCTCCCAAGTACTGGGATTACAGGTGTGTGCCACCACACACACATTTTCAATGACCGATAAATTGGATGGTTAGTCTACAGAGTCGTTTCTGTATATCAAGTTCCATAATATTTTGTAATTTAGACCCCATCTAAGTGAGGCGTGGTGGCACACGCTTGTAATCCCAATCCTTGGGAGGCTGAGAGAGGAGGATCACAGGTTCGAGGATAGCCTAAGCAAGTAATGAGACTCATCAACCTAGTGAGACCCTGTTTCAAAATAAAAATAAAATAGGGCTGGGGATACAGCTTGGAGGTAGAATGTCTCTGAGTTTAATCCCTAGTACCAAAAAAAAAATCTAAATTTCTATTTTTAAAAAAAATCTAAATTTCTATTTTTATTTATCTCAGCTGTTTAAAATTCAATGTTTTGTAATACATGAAATATATTAGTATAAGAGTATATGTATATAAGTTGTAAGCAAATAGACATGTAGGGAGGGCATGCTCAAAAATGTTTCATCAATGGGGTGGGGTCAATCAAGAGAAAAAAAGAACAATCAAGAAGAAAGGGTTGATCGGGAGGCTGAGACCAGAGGATCTGGGTTCACAGCCAGCCTCAGCTACCTAGTGAGGCCACTCCGCAACTTATGGAAACTCAGTTTAAAAAGAAAAAAAAAAAAATAGGGCTGGGGGTATAGCTCGGAGGTAGAATGCCCCTGAGTTCCACCCCCAGTACCGCAAAAAAAAAAAAAAAAAAGAAGAAGAAGAAAGGGTTGAGTTTCAGGTCTGGGTCACGATAATGCACAGAAGAGAAGAGCCATAGGAGGTGAGATGTGAATGCCAACTGAGTTATATAAGAACAGAAATAAAAAAGAAGACTTTAAAGGCTACTTAATTATGTGTGGAACTTTGATAATCTAGAGTTAAAAAGGGGTTGAGAACTGACATGAAGTGTGACTCAGTGGTTACACCCACCTCTACTTTACTTATCCCCCGTCCTGTCCTCTTCTGGCAAACAAGCATCCGACAAGCAAAGAAACTGAGACTCAGACTGGTTAACTGACTTGACCAAGGCTGCCTGATGGTGAGGGGCATAGTCTGGATTCAAACCAGGTTTTTGTGGGTCCAGGGCTCACGTATTTCTATAATACTGTCTACCGTCTCAGGTCAATATTAAGCACAATTTCCCTCCCAGACATTAGTCATATTAGTAATTACAATCAACCATACTGCTTAAAAGTACATTTTTGTGTGTGTGTGGTACTGGGGATTGAATCCAGGGACCTTCTACCTCTGAGCTGCACCCCCAGCCCTATTTTTTATTCTTTATTTTGAAACAGGGTCTCACTAAGTTGCAGGGGGCCTCACTAAGTAACTGAAGCTGGCCATGAACCTGCAAACCTCCTGTCTCAGCCACTACGCCTGGCTGCTTAAAGTATTTGATTCAAATTAAATGTCTTTCCTGGAGGGGTGTGATGATGCACGCTTGTAATCTCAGTACTTGGGAGACTGAGACAGGAAAATTGCAAGTTTGTGGCCAGTTTCCGCTACTTAGTAAGGCCCTCCACAACTTAGTGAGAATCTATTTCAAAAATAAGGAATAAAAAATGGGGCTAGGGGTATAGCACAGAGGTAGAATGCCCCAGTACCGCAAAAAAAGAGTCTTTCCTTTAGAGTCTACAATAACATCTGCCTTTTCTTTGGTGATATTTCCAGGAGCAACCTGGAGAGTAATTGCAACAATTTTCCTTGATTCCATGGGGAACTAAGGATTAGAGACAGTCCTGACATTGTCTGAAAGGAAAGAGAATGGGAAAAGAATGGGCTTGCTCCTAGAGAAAGATGAGCATCATGGAGCCCTGTTGTCTTACCAGGCCTTTTTCTTTCCCCCTCTGTAAATCCAAACATTATCATGGCTCTTAGTCTGTTAAGTTGCTGGGATTATTTTGAAAAGGAAATTTTAAAATAGTGTTTTGTAGGAGTATCTACATTTTCTCCCTAAACAGGATGAGGAAGACTGAACCAATCTGCTTATTGGCAAACATTGCTATGATGTCCTGAGAAAGGAATGAAGAAGAAGGGGACAGTAGAAGGTGCACTCTTTTCATGCTGACAACATCTTGGGGAGATTCTTTATTACCACTGGCTAGCAATATAAAGGCTGCTCAGAGGAAATTGCCTCCAACAGGTTAGTTTATTGCTGTCTGCTGTACCCTCTGAGGCCTCACAACTTAAGATGTGCCACTTCAACTCGTCCCTTACACTCCTAGCTCTCCCTTTGCACATTTATACAGTGGCAACAGAACCACCCGCCCATGAGGCCATTGCATAGTTAAATAATATGACACACTATTATTACAATAATTCTCGAGAGATTTTGTGTCACCTCGGAGTCTTCTTAGATAAAGGACTGATGAGCTACCAAGCAAAGTGACATCTTCCTCAGCATGTCTTTACCAAACCCTGCATATCTCTTAGCCAGAAAAAGCCTCTCTTCTGGAAACCTGTCCATTTGACCATCTAGTGAATTCATCTAACAATGCCTGGAAATGGGAAGAAGCACAGTTACTTATCACAACAACGTTCTATAGAAATATGAATCCAGTTCTCCAGAGCAGTGATCATCAGATATCCAACAGTAACAATAATTCTCGATAGATTTTGTGTCACCTCAGAAACTTCTTTTTTTTTTTTTGCAGTACTGGGGATTGAACCCAAGAGCCGTCTACCTCTGAGCTACACCCCCAGCCCTATTTTATTTTTTATTTTGAAACAGGGTCTCAGTAAGTTGAGAAGGGCCTAAGTAGCTGAGGCTGGACACGAACTTGTGATCCTCCTATTTCAGCCTCCCAAGGTCTGCCTTTGCTGACTCACAGGCATAGAAGTCTGTTCTTACAGAGACAAAGATTACCATAACATGCGCTGACTACTGACTCAGGGCAAAATCCCTGCTTTGCTTCAAGTTCCAGGAATCAAGAGGTTTATTCAGACTTTATCAGGCTGTTATAGTAATGAATTGCATGAATATTTGTTCCTTGAACTGTGTACCCTCAGATGATTAATTTTCACAAAATGTAACCATTGTGAGAAAACATTAACTTTGACGTATATTCTGGTGCTCAAAGAAGTATATAATGACTGGGCTCCGGCGCGGCAGTATTCTCTGTCAGCCCTCCTGAATCTATCCCTTGTTTTTCTCTTTCTTAAGTAACATTTGTCTTTGTTTTTCTCAAACCACATTTCTCCCTCCAAGCTTGTCCGACTTAGCTGGCTGGCTCTGGCTCCAGTACAAGCATATGCCACCACACCTGGCTCCTCAGAAACTTCTCAAAGGACTATGGTTCAATCTAGGAATTTTCTCACTGAGTGTCAGTGTTGATTTACTTTATTTTGTGAGTATAAATAACAATCTACTCGGGCAATGATTGGAGGCCTGATGGAAAGAGAGTTAGGTTTTTATTTTATTTTATTTTGTCTTATTGGGGATTGAACCCAAAGGCATTTTATCTCTGAGTTATACCCCCAGCCCTTTTTTTTTTTTTTTTTTTTTTCAGTACTGGAATTCGAACCCAGGGGCATTCTACCTCTGAGCTACACCCCCAATCCTCTTTTTTATTCTTTATTTTGAAACAGGGTCTAACTAAGTGGTGGAGGGCCTCATTAGGTTGCTGAGGCTGGCCATGAACCTGTGATCCTCCTGTCTCAACCTCTCGAGTACTGGGATTACAGGCGTGCACCACATGCCTGGCTCATGTTTGTTAGATGAATGATGACATTATTGAAGACTGAGGAAGTATTACAAAAATGACATGAAGGAAATACAGTAAAATGTCAACCAAAGTTATCTCTAGGTGGTCAGATTACAACTTTTTTTTGTACTTTTCTGTATTTTCTACAATGTATATGTATTACTTTATATTCTGGGGGAAAAGGTGGCTGAAAACCCTGCAAGAAGTTCACTTTCTGGTATATCCAAGTAATGGTGTTAAGCTGGGTGTAGAGGAAAGAATTAAGTTATCAAAAGAAGAGCACTTACTCTTTTATTCTTCACCACATCTCTGCCTGTGTCTCTTTGTGATACTAAAGGATTATTACATTACTCCTCAGACACCATTTCTGGAGAATCCCAGATTGTTACTACTTCTGAGGGTCAACTATGGAACAACTGGTAGTTGTGAGTGGACTCTCCATGGGATGTAACAGATTTCAGCAGATGGACAGGTTCAATCAATGCTAGAGTTTCTCAGCCTGAGCCAGATGACTCTCTGGCATGGAGACTGGTATGCACTGTAGAATCTTTAGCAGTATCCCTCCACCCACAAGGTATGAGTAGCAAGCCAAATGTCCCCCAAGGGACAAATCACCTTGTTGAGAACCACCTATCTATAGCATGCCAGAAGGAGATTCCCAAAGCGATCAAAGGAGATGGAGAGCTAAGGGCTTTCCTACCTGCCAGGAAGTTCTTGCTCAGTCACCCAGCCTGAAGTCATCACGCAGAGCAGAGCTCTGTAGTCCAGATTACAGCCACTGCCCCCTCCTTTTCCTGCCTGGTGGCAGTTAACTCTTTCTGGAGCACTGGACCTGTTTTTTGCTGCCCCCCCCCAAAAAAAGCCTGAGACAGTGGCCCTCCTCCAAGCTGAAGATTCACCGGAATAGTGTTACAATGACATTGGCCTTAACGAAAAGTGCAAGTTTGTTAGAGATTGAATCGATAAATAACGATTGAGCACTTATGACTTTGCTAAGCATTGTGGGATAATACACAAGATATGTCTTGCCCAGTGTTTTACTGACTTGCCAGTCCTATTCTCAAGGAGTCTAAAATCTGTTTTTAATACATAGCATAATAAACTGACCCCAAAACTTAGAAATTAAGGAAATATATTAACTACTGCTGTCAAATCAACACCTAATGAGTCAGAATCAAGCTATGAAAATGCATGAAATGGAGAGAGACAGAAGGAAAGTGAGAATGAAAGGCAGAGAGAGAGAGAGAGAGAGAGAAAGAGGGGGGGGGAGAAATACACAGAAAAATTGTGAGAGACAGAGAAAAAGAATTGCTTTTAGGCTGACAAGAACTGAGAGCAACTGCTTTGAATTTTGAAACATAACTAAAGAAAGAAGGGGTCAATCTGAAGGAGGTCTGGTCAGCTCTGGGCCTGGACAAAAGAAAGTCATTGAGTCTAATCTCTCCTGCCTGGAGGTATCAAGTTCTCCAGGGTCTGTGCTAAGACCATCGCTTTGGTGAGATGAGGTCATGGCCTAATGCCATTAGATGTCATATATTCAGTTCATCTGACTCCTCTTATTCAGATTTTATGTCTACCACAACCAACCTTTTTTCTTCCCTCCCTTCCTTCCATCCTTCCTTCCTTCCTTCCTTGAATGGAGGATGGAGCCCAGGGGCATTCTACCTCTGAGCTACACCCCCAGCCCTATTTTGTATTCTTTATTTTGAAACAGGGTCTCACTAAGTTGCAGAGTGCCTCCTCACTAGGTAGCTGAGGCTGACCTGCGAACCTAGATCCTCTTGTCTCAGCCTCCCAAGTGCTGGGATTACAGGTGTGTGCCACCACAACCTTCTGTTCTCTGGTTGTTGGACTAAAGAGTGGGTGGGAGGGAAGACTGCTCTGATCCTGTGGATTTTGAGTATTCTGGCTCTTTGAAGGGCTCTTCCTCATCATAAAGTAGAAGATATCTATGTCTCTGGACCATATAACAGTTACATATCTCACTCTAAAAATTAACTTTTTGGGGTTGAGTTTAGTTAGTATAAGCCAATCTCAGGATCTCATAACACTCTGTAAAGACCAGTACAAATGTCTTCTAAAATAAAGACAAAACTAGAGGACTGCAGTGTAGCTCAGTGGTACAGCACTTGCCTAGGATGTACAAGGCCCTCGGTTAGACCTTCAGCACCACAAAAACAAACAAACAAAAACTAAAGCTAGCTAAATTTTTCCTCCCTCTCTATTTACTGATTTCTACACAGTCTGGGGGAACAGTATGTTAATACTGTTTTCATGTTAATAACATGAAAAAAAGTAAAATACTCCTTAATCCTGGTACTTGGGAGGCTGAGGCAGGAGGATTGCAGATTTGAGGCCAGCTTCAGCATTTAGCAAGACCATCCACAACTTAGTGAGTCCCTGATTCAAAATAAAAAATGAAACAGGGCTGGGGGTATAACTCAAAGGTAGAATGCCTCTGAGTTCAATTCCCATTACCACAAAGGGAAAAAAAAGAAAAATATTCTTTTTTTTTTTTTTTTTTGTGGGTCTGGTGATTGAACTCAGGGGCATTCTACCTCCGAGCTACACCCCCAGCCCTATTTTTTATTCTTTATTTTGAAACAGGGTCTCACTAAGTTGCGGAGTGCCTCACTAGGTAGCTGAGGCTGGCCGAGAACCCGGATCCTCCGGTCTCAGCCTCCCAAGTGCTGGGATTACAAGCGTGCGCCACCACACCCGGCTAAGAAAAATATTCTTAGTGGTTAGATCAGTTCTAGGTAATCAAAAAG
>PVLC010050049.1:0-10237 GCA_004027655.1 Graphiurus murinus | reverse complement strand
CTAATATGTAAAAACAAAAGACAGATAGTAGTGATATATGATCTTTATAGTAAGCAAATTATTGTTACTAAATTAATAGTATCATAAAAGCCAATAAGCTAAATTGTATGCTGTGGCTTATGCTTTTCATGCCTCCTGGCACCCTCAATCATCAGGAAAAGTTAAAAGGACTAATTTACATATCAAGACCACTTTGGCAAAGCTATGCCAGGAGACCTCGGCCCTGGTTACCCTTATTACCTATTGCTTTATTGAGAATCACAATTGCTCTTAAAACTTCTCTTAAGTTGAGCCTTTATAAAATACTTTATAAAAGACCTTTTCTGACTTCAGATCCTGTCACTGATCCTAAAACACAGGAAATGATTAAATATATAGTTAATTTGGGCCAAGTACAAAAGACCTTATTGGAATATGGCAATAAGGTTCTTCCAACTTCTGATGACCTTACCTACATGTCAAAAATACAACCAGGTGACTATGTTTTACTTAAAACCTGGAAAAAAGGATTCACCTTTAGATCAACTCCTCCCAAAGTGGAAGGGTCCTTTCCAAGTTCTTCTTAGTACTCCTACAGCTGTCAAATTACAGGGACACAATTCCTGGATTCATGTGTCTAGGATTAAACCTGTTCCTCTTGAGAATTTACAGAATCAAAACTCAGATAAAACCAAGGACCAGCCTCAAGATGCTGACAAGGCCTGCGTTCGTTATTCCTGCGAGCCTCTAAAAGATCTAAGAGTATTATTCAAAAAAACTAAAAATACTAAATCAGGATAAGTTGGTTTATTTCTTTTTGTTTCTCTGCTTATTGTGATAACCACACTATGCCTATCCAGATTAATAGCCATCAACTTATTTGCCTCTTATATCATTTTACCAAGGAAAAACTAATACTTTCCTGGACTGGACACAATATGCCAAAAATATTTGACATATTAATGACAGCACAGGGGGGGACCTGTATAGTTATCAAAGCAAAATGTTGTGTTTATATTCCTGCTTATTCAAAGAATGTGGCTTCGGCATTACAAGACTTAGGTTCTCAAATTAATAGTATGTCTGATCCGGACCTAAGTTTCAATGACCTACTAACTTCCTGGTTTTCTAAAACATCTTGGTGGGAGAGAATCCTCATTTCCTTAGCCAGTATACTTTGCATAGGAATATTTCTCTGCTGTTCCATTTACTTTTGTTGTGGGCTGATATCTCACATGTGCTTGCCTTCTTTTCCAAAATATCAAAGGGCAATGATTCTACAACCAGCCAGCCCTGACCTTCCTGTGTCTCCTATAGGTCAGTTAGGAAGAGACTTCTGATCCCTGGCTAGGCAGGGACAACAGCCCCTTATAAGCACAAAGCAGCCATAAAAGTCGGACCTTCGGCCTTCAGCACCCCCTTAAGATTAAGGGATCGGAGTCTCAGGGGGGGAAAATGATGTAGGATAGAAGAAATAATTTAGGCAAAAAGCAGACATTGGGAGGGAAAGGAAAAATATAGTTTTTTAAATTTGGAGTTTTAAAAAAGTTCCACATCCTAATCCCCAAAAGCCCTGCCCCCACCTAAGTCAAAACAAAAGGACACTGGAAATTTACAGTTAAGGGCAGACCTATCTTGAAACCTGAGAAAGAGGAAGGACTCAATTTGGACCACCTACTCAATTTGTGCCCACCAATTCCTGAAGAAGGAGGAGGTCCAGACCTCTTCTGGGCCCAGCCCTCTTAAAAGCCTATAAAGGAAAGGAGTAAACCACACCTCGCTCTCTTAGGACCTGGGAAGCGCATCAGGACAGGAAGATGCCAGCTCACATGTTTTTCTCCCCTTTCCATTATTTTCCCAAATAAATTCCTACTTTTTGTTCCTAAATGGCACGTGTTAAAATTCTTTTTATCACGGATGCCAAGGACCCACGTGTGGGACTGGTATCCCACAACACTTCCACATAAGAGAGAGAACATGAGGCCACACTTCAGATCAATAGATGATGGTGCAAAGCTCCAGATTTCCAATTATGTCTGTGGAGTAGGTTTGTTACTGTTTATTTTTGTCTTTTCCTTGCAGTATAGGGGTTGAGCCCAACGATGCTCTGCCACTGAGCTACACCCCACTACTTTTTATTCTTCTTATTATTTTGTGGTACTGGGGATTGAACTCAGAGCATTCTACCACCCCCCAGCCCTTTTTATTTTGAAACAGAGTCTTGCTAATTTGCTGACGATCTCAATGACTTGCCCGGGCTGGCCTCAAACTTGCCATCTTCCTGGGGATGTAGCTCAGTGGCAGAGCACTCTAGGGTAAATCCCCAGGGCTGCAACTAAAATAAAATAAAAACATCACATAAAAACAAACAAACAAAAAGAGAGCTGAAGCAAACAGCTCAAAGTAACTCAGCTAGTGTTGAGCCAAGGCCTTTGGTTTGTGCATCTTCCAAGTACTGATCCCTTTTCCACCATTCTCCTGTTCACTCTTCTCTTTTCCTCCTCTTCTTTTTCTTTCTTTTCTTTTCTTTTTTTTTTTTTTTTTTTTTTGGTACTATGAGAAAGGCTGTAAAAAGAGAGGAAAGGGTCACACTCCAGGGAAATGGGCCATTCCCAAGAATAGAAAAGTGGCCTGGGGCAATGCGGTTATGCTCCAGAGATGGGCTCTGGAGTGATCCATTTCTGGGAAAGGAAAATAGCATAGAGTGTTCCAAATGATGTTGGGTCTTTTTTTGTTGTTGTTGTTGTTGCAGTACTGGGGATGGAACCTGGGGGCATTCTACCTCAGAGCTACAGTCCCAGCCTTATTATTTTTTTATTCTTTATTTGGAAACAGGGTCTCACTAAGTTGCAGAGGGCCTCACTAAGCAGCTGAGGCTGGCCTCAAACCTGGATCCTCCGGTTTCAGCCTCCCAAATGCTGGGATTACAAGTGTGTGCCACCACGCCTGGCCCAAATGTTGGGTCTTATACTCCCTCTGGACACCTTCTTTATACATATTACATTTGGGTGATTGACTGCCCTTTTCATTTCACATTGTAGTGACTGTGTTGTTTCTCTGCCCCCCTTTTCCCACAGGGGAGGGGTCAAAGTGAGTGAGGCTCTGCAAGTAAACTTCCCACCTGTCCCAGCTGACCCCATCTGCTGATGTCTAGTTAGCGACCTAACAAAGATAAATGAACAACTACTATCTGAGGTTATTATAGTATATTTGACACTCTATGTATCTATGATTATAGATGTGCATATATCTGAAGTCTAAATATGCAGTGTATCTGAGGTTTATGTAAATATTTCACAAAAGTTTATAAAGTTAAAGATGTATAGGTTTCATATACATGCAAGATAACCAATAAGTGGTCCCTTATGCAAAGTGTATTGTTTCTAACCCTTTGACTGAATAAATGTTTTAATATTGAGCCGGGCGTGGTGGCGCAAGCTTGTAATCCCAGCATGTGGGAGGCTGAGACTGGAGAATCCGTGTTCACGAACAGCCTCAGCTACCTAGTGAGGCACTCTGCAACTTAGTGAAACCCTGTTTCAAAATAAAGAATAAAAAATAGTGCTGGGGGTATAGCTCGGAGGTAGAATGCCCCTGGGTTCAATCCCCAGTACCACAAAAAAAAAAAAAATGTTATAATATTGTATGAGAGACACAATTGTTCATCAGATAATAAGCCTATTGGTGACTATTAATACTGTTACCTAAACTTATAAAAGATTCAGACATAGACTTGTAATTATAGTTATCTTACTGAGCCATGGGTTTTAAATTTCACTCCAATAGTAAAAGTTAACCAAGCCGGGCGTGGTGGCGCACACTTGTAATCCCAGCATTTGGGAGGCTGAGACTGGAGGATCTGGGTTCGAGGCCAGCCTCAGCTACCTAGTGAGGCACTCCGCAACTTAGTGAGACCCTCTTTCAAATAAAAATAAAAAATAGGGCTGGGGGTACAGCTCAAAGGTAGAATGCCCCTGAATTCAATCTGAGTAAGTTGCTGAAACACCTCAATATATTTATCTGGATATCTGGATTATCCAAAAATTTTCCCACATCAGCTTTAATTTGTCTCATATCTTGGAGGGAAAAGGGAACCTGTACTTGAACAGTTCTTCCAAATTCACCTTCAGTAGCTACAGCTTAGAGTGAGTAAAGGAATTCCTGTGAGCACCCCAAGCGCCCAACATGGGGTATGGGCTTCCCTTGATTTAGGGACCCTGGGTAGGGAGGACAGAGTGGTGCTAAGGAAGACTTTGGGATATCTTCTTCATTTCCTTGGGTCTCTGGGGACACAGCTGGTGTTTAAGCTGTTACAGCCAGTGCAGTTGTGCTAAGATTTTTGCAAAGCTGGTAATCTTCTCTCAAGACCAAGAATATTTGTATATAAGGGACTTAACCAACTTACTCTCTCATCTGCAAAAGGCATTAATCATAAAATAGTATTATAATTTCTACTGCTCTCAGGGGGCCATTTTTCATTTTCTCCCCAGCCCTAATTTTTATTCTTTATTTGGAAACAGGGTCTCACTAAGTTGCAAGGGCCTCACTAAGTAGCTGAGGCTGGCCGAGAACCCAGATTCTACTGTCTCGTCCTCCCAAGTACTGGGATTACAAGCGTGCACCACCATGCCCGGTTCTTTTATTCTTTATTTTGAAACAGGGTCTCACTAAATGGCCAAGCTCTAGGCCAGGCTCAGGTACAGAAGAAAATTGAACACGTTTTTTCCAGTGACTGGGGATTAAAGAAATCCCAGTTCCTTAATATGCAATGAAATGGGGTACTGGCAATCTTGGCAGACTGAAAGAGGAGAATAAAGGCATCCCTTAACCTCTCCTATTGTCATATTTGCCCTGGGGCGTCCCCGAAATAGTGAGCCTGATTCCTATTTGTGCATGGCCTGTGGGCAGGATGCATCTCCTGGATTTATTCACGATTACCCTTGAGACTTAGAACTGGCACCTAGTTATGACCACCAGACGCCTACGCATACATATGTGGTGGTTGTCAGCAAGACATGGACCTAGCACCTTTTTACGACCACTAACACCTGCATAGCGTTCATGGTAGCTAGCGAGTCATGGAACCATTACCTGTTTCCAACTGCTAGACATATATGTAATGGTGGTAGCTACACTGCCTGTGCTTGCTTGTGCTCTCTTTTAGCCCTTATGGGAAATCTGCTCAGTTCCAGGGCATCCAAGCCAGAAACCTATGTTAGTAGAGGATAAGTTTTTGGAGGAAGTTCCTGCAAGGGTGAATTCCGTAGTGTCCGATACGTACAAAATTTATTTCTCCCCTTAAAGTAAGCCAGGTACTCAAAAGGGAAAATTAGACTTCCAATTTCTTGGGATTTCTGGCATTTTAGCGCCCAGCATGCTATTATTCCCATTCTGGTTGATGTGCAGGAAGTGGAAGGAATAACTAATCAATTGCAGCACAGATTGTTAGAAGCAGAGCATGAAGGAAAAGACTTGGTGCTGCAAATGGTGTATAGTGTGCAGAGGTGATGAGAAAAAATAAAACAGGGATGTATACTCTAGTTACTATGGTGAAGGAAATAGGTCAGAACCAAACTTACATTTCTCTGGCCATATTGGGCAAATAAATTTGGTGGTTACACAGAACATTTTATAAAGTCTGAGATCCATATAGAACATAGAACTGAGAGAGAGAGAGAGAGAGAGAGAGAGAGAGAGAGCAATTACTCACTCTTCTGTAGAGTATTCCAGACAAGCTCCCAAAAGATGAAACAAATGATTTCCTTTCTGGGGTTCTTGGTTCTTGTCTACAAAGTACAAAGAATGGCACTCACAGACAACAGAAAGGTGAGCGGGAAGTTTATTGTAAAAAGAATGGGGAAAGGAAAAGAGACAAATCACCCTTTAGGGCAATGGGGACCCTTGTGTCTAGCAGCTGCGTTCTGGACACTACTTGGGAGTGGCCCAAGCCACATGCCATCAGTTGCAAACTCCTTTCTCCCAGTGTCCACACAATCTACCAAAGAGAGGTCCAGGCCACTCCTAGGGGCCTCAGTTGGCCTTGATGACCAGTGGGGGTCTTCTGATTACCACCTGGGAGTTGCCCTGGCTGAGCGCCATCAATTATACACCACTTTCTTTCAAAGCCAACATGACCTGCGAGAGAGAGAGAAGAGGTTTCCAAAAGGAAAGGGTTCCTGAATGAGGGATGGTTTAGAGTAGCTTGTCTAGGGGGTTATATTCTTCTTTGAGTTTCCTTTCCCACTTGGTATCCCAGAGGTGGTTTACTGGGATTTAGATAGTGTTCTTTTTTTTATCTCCTTCTCTCAGTTGGGCTCCTAGACAGTGTTTCCTAGGATCTCCTGGGATTGCTTATCAGCAGGAACAACTGGAGTTTAGTAAACATCTGGTGACTCTCAGGAGGCTTTGGATCTTGTTAGCACTTGACATTCAGGAGGTCTGGTCCTTTCAGGAGTTCTGGAAATTAGTTAGTGTCTGTTGTCTCTCAGGAAATTAAGTCTTTCCACAGTGGCCCTCTAGAGCTATCTGCCTATTTCTTTCTGCCTCCTCACTAAGGGGCTCTACGACTCTGGTAAGCCATCTGACTTCCCAAAACAGGGGGATCACAAAGTCCCAAGAGACTGGGAGCCACCAGCATAAATTCAGCAAAAAGGAGGGTCATCAAAAAGGGAAATGTCCAGCATTTGGAAGGCTAAGACTGGAGGATCCAGGTTCGGGGCCAGCCTCAGCTGCTTAGTGAGGCCCTCCGCAACTTAGTGAGACTCTGTTTCAAATAAAGAATAAACAGCCGGGCATGGTGGCGCACGCTTGTAATCCCAGCATTCAGGAGGCTGAGACCGGAGGATCCGGGTTCGCAACCAGCCTCAGCTACCTAGTGAGGCAATCCGCAACTTAGTGAGACCTGGTTTCAAAATAAAAAATAGGGCTGGGGGTATAGCTCGGAGGTAGAATGCCCCTGGGTTCAATCCCCAGTACAGCAAATAAATAAATAAATTAATTAAATAAAGAATAAAAAATAGGGCTGGGGCTGTAGCATGGAGGTAGAATGCCCCTGGGTTTCATCTCCAAAACCGCCAAAAAAAAAAAAAAAAAAAAAAAAAGAGGAAAATGTCCCATACGCTTCAAAGGAAGCCAAATGGTCACCAAGACCATGACCCATCCTGACAGATGGAAAAACTGGTAGAGGAAAGCCTCATAAAGACCCTAATAGTAAACCTGAGGAGACTTGACTGACCTTAACAGCAAAATAACTTTATAAAAATGTATGTTTTTATATAGAGCTACCTATTTGGTCTTTAAACCCAGCAGGAAAGTATAACTAAAAACAAGTGTACTATTGTGGAGTATAAGGAAAAGGCCATATTGATGGAGTCATTGAGTCATTGAAAAGACCCACACATAATCACATTATAATTTATAATGGAACTTATATTTTTAGACTTACAAAAGAGATATGTCACTGCTGCCAAGTCCTTTTTTTTTTTCAGTACTGGGTACTGAACCCAGGGGCATTCAACCTCCAAGCTACCCGCCCCCCCCTCCTATTTTTTTATTCTTTCTTTACTTTTTTTTTTTTTTTTTTTTTTTTTCGGTACTGGGGATGGAACCCAGGAACATTCTACCTCAGAGCTACACCCCCAGCCCTAATTTTTATTCTTTATTTGGAAACAGGGTCTCACTAAGTTGCAAGGGCCTCACTAAGTAGCTGAGGCTGGCCGAGAACCCGGATCCTACTGTCTCGGCCTCCCAAGTACTGGGATTACAAGCGTGCACCACCATGCCAAGCTCATTTATTCTTTATTTTGAAACAGGGTCTCACTAAATGGCTAAGGGCTTCACTGAGTAGCTGAGGCTACCCACGAACCTGCCATCCTCCTGTCTCAGCTTCCCAAGTACTGGGATTACAAGTGAGTGCCATCACACTTGGCAAAAAGTCCTTATAAGATGCTTTAAAACTAAACCTGTCCCTCTTGAGGTTCTGCAGGTCCAGGACTGCCAGACACCTAAAGGAAAAACAAGCTGTTTGATTTACAGACAGCTCTGCCAAATATGTAAAAACAAAAGACAGATAGTCATGAATAACTCTTTTTTTTTGGCGGTACTGGGAGTTGAACTCAGGGGCATTCTACCTCCGAGCTATACCCCCAGCCCTATTTTTTATTCTTTATTTTGAAACCGAGTCTCACTAAGTTGCGGAGTGTCTCACTAGGTAGCTGAGGCTGGCCACGAACCCGGATCCTCCGGTCTCAGCCTCCTGAATGCTGGGATTACAAGCGTGCGCCACCACGCCTGGCTCTTTCTTTCTTCTTCCTTTTTTTTTTTTTTTTTGCGGTACTGGGGATTGAACTCAGGGGCATTCTACCTCTGAGCTATACCCCCAGCCCTATTTTTTATTCTTTATTTTGAAACCAAGTCTCACTAAGTTGCAGAGTGCCTCACTAGGTAGCTGAGGCTGGCCGCGAACCCGGATCCTCTGGTCTCAGCCTCCCGAATGCTGGGATTACAAGCGTGCGCCACCACGTCCGGCTCATGAATAACTCTTATAATAAGCAAATTATTGTAGTAATGAACAGGGTAATAGTAGTTGATATACTAAATTATATGCTGTGTTATTTGTTTTTAAAATGTAGAGTCGCCAGGCGTGGTGGTGCACACTTGTAGTCCCAGTATTTGGGAGGCTGAGACTGGAGGATCCGGGTTCTCCTCCAGCCTTAGCTACTTAGTGAGACCCTCCACAACTTAGCGAGACCCTGTTTCAAAATAAGGAATAAAAAATAGGGCTGGGGGTATAGCTTGGAGGTAGAATGCCCCTGAGTTCAATCCCCAGTACCACAAAAAAAAAAAAATGTAGAGTTGAAGCTGGACCTGGTAGCACACGCTTGTAATCCCAGTACTTGGGAGGCTGAGACAGGAGAATCCAGGTTCGCAGCCAGCCTCAGCTACTTAGTGAGACCCTGTTTCAAAAGAAAGAATTAAAAATAGGGCTGGGGGGGTGTGGCTCTGAGGTAGAATACCCCTGGGTTCAATCCCCAGTACCACACACACAAAAAAAAATAGAGTCAAAGCCAGGCATGGTGGCGCATGCTTGTAATCCCAGTACTTGGGAAGCCAAGACAGGAGGATTGCAGGTTCAAAGCCAGCTTCAGCGACTTAGTAGGGCTCTCAGCAACTTAGTGAGACCCTGTTTCCAAATAAGAAATAAAACAGATCTGGTGGTGTAGCCCAGAGGTAGAAGTCCCCTGGGTTCCATTCCCAATACCACAGAAAAAAATGTAGAGTAATTATTTATATTATAATAGCAGATATTTGTCAACTGTACCCAAGATGCCATCAAGAGAATAGATAAACAACTAGATGCCACCAGTAGGATGACCTGGGAAAATCATTTAGCTCTAGGTGTGAATTAGCTGAGGTTGATGACACCTTATCATATGCTAACAGAATTTGAAGAAAGGATTAGTGATCTAGCCAAGCATGGGAGCACACACTTGTAATCCCAGTACTTGGGAGGGTGAGACAGGAGGATCTCAGTTTCAAGGACAGCGTCAGCAAGTAGTGAGACTCTCAGCAACTTAGTGAGACCCTGTTTCAAAAATAAAAATAAAGTAGGGCTGGGAGTGTAGTTCAGAGGTAGAATGCCCTTGGGTTCAATCCCCAGTACCATTAAAAGAAAAAGAAAAAAAAAAAGTGGTAATATGTATTTAAAAAGCAGGAGGATAACTGGGCTTAGTGGCGCACGCTTGTAATCCCAGTACTTGGGAGGCTGAGACCGGAGGATCTGGATTCACTGCCAGCCTCAGCAGCTTAGTGAGGTCCTCCGCAATTTAGTGAGACCCTGTTTCCAAATAAAGAATAAAAAAAAAAAAAAAAAGGGCTGGGGCTGTAGCTCGGAGGTAGAATGTAGCTCGGAGGTAGAATGCCCTCAAGTTCCATCCCAGTACCACACACAAAAAAAAGGGGCGGGGGGATTGTGAGAATATAATTAGATCTTTTCTATCAAAGGAATAGCTTAACTTAAGCTCCATTTTGTAAAACTGCTATTTTGAAAAGTTAGCAGCCGGCCGGGCGTGGTGGCGCACGCTTGTAATCCCAGCATTCGGGAGGCTGAGACCGGAGGATCCGGGTTCGCGGCCAGCCTCAGCTACCTAGTGAGGCACTCCGCAACTTAGTGAGACTCGGTTTCAAAATAAAGCATAAAAAAACTAGGGCTGGGGGTATAGCTCGGAGGTAGAATGCCCCTGAGTTCAATCCCCAGTAC